>PVJI01010258.1:0-60976 GCA_004026765.1 Micronycteris hirsuta
TGAGCATGGGCTGCGAACCAGAGGGTCACTGGTTTGATTCCCAGTCAGGGCACATGCCTGGGTTGCAGGCCAGGTCCCCAGTGGGGGCCACGTGAGAGGCAACCATACATTGCTGTTTCTCTCCCTCTCTTTCTCCCTCCATTCCCTTCTGTCTAAAAATAAAATAAATAAAATCTTGAAAAAAAGAAAATCCTGCCCTGTGTGACATAGAGAACAACAAGCCAGTAATAGAAGGACAAATACTGAATGATTCCAGTTATATAAGGTATTCAAATAATTAAACTAATAGAATCAGAGAATAGAATGGTGGTTTCCAGGGGTTGGGTGAAAGGGAAATGGGGAAGTATTGTTCAATGGATCTAAGTTATAGTTATACAAAATGAAAAGTTCCAGAGATCTGCCATACAACACAGGGTCTATAGTTAACACTACGATGTTGTGTACTTAGAAGCTTGTTGAAAGGGTAGAACTCGTGAAGATAGATCTCATGTTAAATTTTCTTACCCACCTCCACCCCCCCCCCCTTACAAAATAACAAACAGACACAAGGAATCTTTTGGAGGTGATGGATATTTTTATTGCCTTGATTGTGAGGATGGTATCAAAGGTGTATACATATGTCCAAACTCAGCAAAATGTACACATTAAATATGTGCTTTTTAAAATATATTACGTATATCTCCATAAAGCTGCTAAAAAACAATATATCAAAGTCAGAGAAAGGTGGCTGAGCAGCTGACAGTGGTTTAATTCAGTAAGTTTCATTTAACTTTCACAAGTGTATGAGAGAGTGAGGGATTGTTAATGTTAGAATAAGGTAGGCAAATGTGGACAAAGATGCTAAATTAAACAACCACAAACGGCGAGGGCAGTTTGCTGCTCAGGAAACACATTTATATTGCCCTATGAATCAGGATTGATGACAGAGCTGGCCAGATACTGCCAGACAGATGGACAGACAGACTACAAGGATAAAAACAGGGATGGTGACTGGGCTTCCTATAACCTTGTTAGTCTTTGTCAGGGTTCAGAAGACAATGTATTGTCATCAGAGCTTGAAAGGAGAGTCAAGTAATCTCTGGTTTGTTTGTCTTGCTCAAGCTTTTAAAAATTGCAGAAGAAAAAAGTAATTTTTGGGAAGGGTAGGGAGTACCTTATCTAATTGAGAGAATGTGATATTTATCCTATTTCATAATTATAGTATAATATTATTGTCTATATTCAGTATACTGCATATTAGCTCTCCATGGCTTATTTATTACTCGTTACAAATTTGTACCCTTGAACATCATCACTTTTATTGGTATTTCCCTTACCCCCTGGTTACCACTACTTTCACTCTGTTTTTTATAGATCTAACTTTCTTAGATTCTACATATAAGTGATATCATACAGTTCTGTCTTTCCCTGTCTAACTTACCTCAGTACAATGTGTTCAAGGTCCATCCATGTTGTCACAAACGGAAGGAAATTCCACTTTCTCTAGGCTGAATACTATCCCATTGTCTATATACCACATTAAAAAAATCTACTCATCCATTGATAGACTTTTGGTAGATTCTATATATTGGCTATTGTGAATAATGCTGTGATAAACATAGGAATGCATATATCTTACTGAAATCCTGTTTTCATTTCCTGTAAGTATATACCCAGATTTGGAATTGCTGGATTATATGGCAGACCTATTTTTAAGTTTTGAGGAACTTCATATTGTTTTCTAACAGTTTACTTTTGTCCATAGAGAAGAATATTAACAGAAAAATACATTGAAGAATATAAATAGAAAAATACATTACATGATACAAAAGTTATTAAAATGAATGAGATTAGTAGCAGTTGAGAAATCTTTCCCACACAATTTACATATATTTTTTTATCTAGGAATACCAGAATGGGAATAAATTCCAGGGTCTCATTCCCGTATTTACCCCTAACTGCCTTTCTTTTTTTCTTGAAAGATGGAGGCACACATTCTTTATTGCTCCCTCACTTCTGAGGAGCTTCTTACATCACAAGTAGGCCAAAGAGAAAGTCCCTCTAGTTCTGTGGTTCTCAAAATTTAGGCGCATGATAATCACTTGTAGGGCTTGTTAACATATGTTGTTGAGTACCAAACCCAAAGTTTCTGATTTAGTTAAGTCTGAAGTGAGGCCTAATAATGTAAATTTCTAGTAGGAGCCCAAGTGACACTAAGCTCTGGTCTGGGGACAATACTTGGAGTACTACTACTTCATTCCTTTAAATCTGCTTCCCAAGGCAGGTTTAAAGGTGGTTTATACGGTAAAGGATTCTTGTTAATAGTTACAAGGAAACAATAAAGGGATTGCATTATTACTGGGTCTTGGTTTTAGGTGATAGATAACAATAGATAACAAAAGGCGACCCACTCTTTCATTCTCCCTAGGGCAAGGCTGGCCCCCACCTCCCACATGCAATCCAGGAAGAACCCTTTTCCCCTACTGTTTACGTGGCCTGCAACCATTTAATGAAATCAACCTTTTAGGTGACAGCTCAGTAAATGATGGCTACTTTAATTTCGTTTCGTATCACTTCGCTAGTGATCCAACCACTGGGATCAGATGCGATCACGTCTTCCGGCTCACCAAGGGGCGGGGCGAGGCGATAGAGACAATGGCGCCTGCGCAGTTCAGAACGAGGCTTTCGAGTAGAGTCCCCTCCGCACCTCTGCGGCCAGGTGAAACGCTCTGGAGCAGAGGGCGGAGCCAGAGCAGCGCGTGAACACAGGCTTCCGGTCACGTGGTAACGCTCAATGCTAATAGTAGGGCTGGACGTCACCCGCTTCCTCACCCTGGCAACGGGCCGGTGACTACTTCCGGTGCTGTAAGGGCTCGGGGCTGACGCGGGTGAGTGTCCTTCTTTCTCACGCTGTCCGCGCCGCTGCCGCGTCGCTTCCTCCGCCTGGGCTCCGTGCGCTCGTTGGGACCTCCTCACCAGGGCCGGGAGGGGGCGGTGGTGGAAGAGCGGACCCGGGACGTCCCTCGTTCTCTCCTCTGCCCGTGGGGCCCGCCCCGGCCCCCTTTCCAGTCTTGGCTCCGGTTTGGCGACCACATTTCCTCTGCAGGGGACTGTGTGTGTGTGGGGGGGAGTCCTCGCTGTCCTTCCCACACTTTGCCGTCTCCCGCTGCGGGTTTCTCCAAGTCTGAGGCTCGCAGAGACTGGAGAGTGAGCGCCCTAGTCCTGCGTGGCCGGTTGGGGCTAAGGAGCCCCGCGTGCAATAAAGGCCTGGTTAGAATTCCGCAGGACCTTAGCACTTACTCCCCACGCGGAGGAAGAGGAGGAGGAAAGGACCGAGAAGGAGCAGCAGTTGTCCAGGAGGGAGGAAAACTTGGAGTCGGAGGTGCCCTGGAAATAGAGGGCATCGTATTTCCGGAAGGAGGGAATTCAACTTGACGGGCATCTGTAGGGGAGGGGAATAAAAGGTATTTTGGGGACCATGTGACTGCAATCGTTCTATTAAGATAAGGAATATAGACACTCAGCAGTTTAATAATTTCCTTTTCGGTTTATTTTAAATAAAGTTTTCCTCCACTTCCAAGAAGCGTGCATGCTTATAAAGAATATCTGGGAAATGCAGAAGTATTTAAAGAGATCAACTATAGTTTCACCAACCTGGCTTTTTGATTTTTTAAAAAATATTTTACTTATTTATTTAGTTTTAGAGAGAGGGGAAAGGAAGGGGAAAGAGAGGGAGAGAAACGTCAATATGTGAGAGAAACGTTGATTGGTTGCCTCTCCCAGGCCCCCAGCTGGGACCTGTCATGCAAACCAGGCATGTGCTGAGACTGGGAATCCAACCCACCAGCCTTTTGGTCTGTAGGCCAGCTCAAAACACTGAGCCTCACCAGCCACGGCTTTGGTCTTTCTTTGTAATTTTCCATAGCCTATTCTTACTCTACTTATGGTCATAGTGTATGTGTATAAAATATGATTACAGTTGTCCATACATATCCACGGATTCTGTATGAAGATTCAACAGCCACAGTTTGAAAATGTTTGGAAAAAATGCTACACTGTAAGGGACTTGAGCATCCTTGGATTTTGCTGTTCGAGGGGGTTCTGGAATCAGTGTCCTAGATTGATTCCTAGGAAGGACTGTTAACTAAAAAGCTTACTTTTTGTACATTGCACCCATTATGTGGCTAGGTCTTTTTTTTCTTTCCTGAGATACAATTCACATTCCATAAAATCCATTCTTTTAAATTGCAAATTTTTTTTTTAGTATATTCACAAAGTTCACACATCAACATGTAATTCCAGAACATTTTTATCACCTCCAAAAGAAACTTTGTATCCATTATAGTCATTCCTCATTAAATCCCCCTCCTGTTGCTTCTTCAGTCCCTGGCAACCACTAAGCTTTTTTGTGTGTGTGTCTGTGGAACCACATAATATGTGCCCTTTCGTGTCTGGCTTCTTTCACTTAGCAGAATGTTTTCAAGGTTAATCCACGTTGTATTATGTAGTATCACTCAATTCCTTTTTATGGCTCAGTATTATCCCATTATATGAATATGCCACATTTGGTTAATGGACATCTGGGTTGTTTCCACTTTTTGACTATTATTAATAATTTTGCTATAAACAAGCTTTTTGTGGACATATGTTTTCAGTTCCCTGGGGTGTATACCTAGGAGTGGAATTTCTGGATCATGTGGTAACTAACTTTGAGGAGCTGCCAAATGTTTTCAAAAGTGACGTGTACAAGCAGGCTATGAGGATTCAGGTTTCTCTACATTCCTGTTGATACTTATCTTTTTGATTATTGCTATACTATTGGTTGTGAAATGGTATGTCATTTTTTTTTTTGATTTGCATTTTCCTGATGGCTGATAATGTTGAGCATCTTTTGCTGTGCTTACTGGCCTTTTGCATCTTTGGAGAAATGTAAATTTAATTCCTTTGCCCATTTTTAAATTGAATTTTTAAAATTTTATTTTAAAGTTGTGAGTTCTTTATGTAGTCCAGATAAGTTCCTTATCAGATATATGATTTGCAGTATTTTTTTCCATTTTCCCCATTTTGTGGAGTTTCTTCTCTCTTTCTTGAATGGTATCCTTGAAGTGTTACTGGAGAAACCCTGGTCTTCTCACCAACAGAGTAAAGAATTACACATCAGTGAGCTTATTAGTGTGCACACAAAGTTTTTAGTGCTAAATTCTAATGGGAGAGAAAAGCAAAGGTGGCAAGAGCAAGGGTGGCAAAAACAGGGTGGTCAGAAGTCAGGTGCCCTGTGGGCAGAGAACCACTAGTAGAGAAGAGAGCAAGATGGGGGTGAAGAAGTTACATATTGATTGACAGGTAAGGGTAGTGCCAGCTTTCCCCCGGGGAGACATGACTACCAACACATAGGTATGGGTGGGGTTCTGTTAGCCCCCGAATTCTTATCTTGCTCCAGACTCTATTTGTTCATTCTGCATGTGTGACGGGGCAGGCAGTTAACCAAAGTTGTTTCATGGGCTTTTTCTCTGAGTACTGTAGACCTCCTCCCCTTCCAGGCCTTGGAATGAATACATAGTCTCAAGGTTTTCCTTGTCCCAACTAGTGGAGATGATACACAGATGTCCAAGGGCTTCCCCCCCTTGCACCACCTTGTTTGGAATGCCTGGCAGTCTTTGGAGCCAGGCTCAGGACTGCTGGGTCACAGGTGAGGTGCATCTTCCTTTGCTTTTAGCCTCCTGTATTAAGTTCTTTGTTAGGTTGCAATGGTGAGGGCCTTGCCTTTATTTCCCTTCTGGCCGCTCATTTCTAGCTGCTACATAAGTGTTAAAAGGTGTTGCCTGGCAACCAGGACGCCAGCGCTGGCCAGCAACAGCAGCACAGTCTCAGAGTTCTTCCTGTGCTCTCTCCAACAGAATTAATTACTGGTCCAAGATGAAATGAGTATGAAATAGTATGTTTTGGCCTTGTCAGATGTGGCTCAGTTGGTTGGAGCATAGTCCCATAAGCCTAAAAGGTCACAGGTTCAATTCCAGTCAGGGTTCATGCTTAGGTTGTAGGTTTGGTCCTCGTTGGGATGCATACAAGAGGCAACCAATCGATGTTTCTCTCTTGCATGTATGTCTCTCTCCCCATCTCTTTTGCTCCCTCCGGCTGTCTCTAAAATCAATAAGCTTGTCTTCCGGTGAGGATTGAAAAAAACCCAAACTGCCCTGACTGGCATGCCTCGGTAGGTTGGGTGTTGTCCCACAAAGTGAAAGGTTGCAGGATCAATTCCTGGTCAGGGCACATGCCTGGGTTCCCAGCAGGGTCCCAGGTTGGGAGCATATGAGAGGCAACCAAGCCACGATTCTCTTACTCTCTTTCCTCCTCCCTTTCCCTGTCTGAAAAAGTAAATCTTTTTTTTTTTTTTTTTTTTTTTAATAAAAGAAGTATGTTTTGGAGTTCATTTAACGGGGCATCGAACTTTCAGTGTCATGAGGTTGAGAGCAACGAAACGTTTCCTGATTCAATAGTTGCTATAGCTTGAGGGCTGGGTTTCTGTAAAAGCCTTCTTCTGTAAGAGGGATGAATTACACAACTTCCTCCTTCAATTGCTTCTAAAAGACTAAGTAAATCTTAGTCGTTCCACATGAGGGCAAACAGGACATGTGGTAGTTTTCTAAACAGTTTAATGGGAAAAAAATGTCATTACATGCAATAGGAAAATAAAATGATTTTTGAGAGAAATGGGGTCAAAATTTAGACCTTAAATCAGTGCCATGAAAGTCTCTGGAGCAAAAGTGATGTTTTATTCTGAGTTTCTCTACGGGCTTGATAATCAAATTAATTACATTGATCGTGGTCTCAAAGATGGCTAATTTAAATATTCTCTTTGTAGTATGGTACTCAGTAAAAAAAGAAGTTCAAATACAAAAGGTTATTGGGAGAAAATCAAGTTTCCCTGTTACCCTTTCCCCTTAGTCTCCCAGTTCTCCTTAGAGGTATCTGTGATACTGTTCCTTGTGTCTGTGTAGATTGGTTCATGTGTAGAGTATCTCTGGAAACATAATATATATGAATGATACATTTTAAGGCTCTTGATACTAACAAATGTTTTTAAAAATGGTTATATCAGCTTTTGGTGGCAGATACAGTGCTAGTTAGAAGATTTCATTTTTGTTTGTATTTCTTTGAATATTCTTTCCTTAATATTGGAATCCATCTATATTTCCTCTTTTATATATTGTCTCCTCCTTTCTTTTGTTGTGCTGTTTGTTTTTACAGTATTGGAGTTGTCCTTATGAGACTTATTTGGTAGCTTTTTGGGGATCGATGTTTTATGATAATCTGGACTTGAGGGGAAAAGTTAAAATGCTTTTTTGTAACCTTTATGCTAAGATATATGTGAGCTGAATAAGGTCAAGGCAGTAAGGATAAGGAAGCTAAATGCTTGACGGGGAAATCTATAGGATTTGGAAACTGGGTGCAGTTGAAGATGACTTTAAAGCGAGTTAGAAAAGGATGGTGCCATTAAGAAAAATAAGTCATAATGTGGAAACAATTAGATTTCTGGGAAGAGGAGAATTTGTTTTGGGCCGGCTAAGAGTGAGGAGGATCCAGGTTGAGCTATCCAGACATGTGGCTAGAGCTCAGGGGACAGAAGATAAAGAATTAGGAATCATCTGATTTACTGAGAGTATAATTTGAAAGATCGGTGGTGGATAAAATTGCTGAAGGAGACGCATGAGAATAGGTCCATAGACAGGCTGCCTGCCAGTCATGTGAGAAGATAAAGTTGGGAGGTATCACAGGGGAGGTACCATGAGGAGCTAGGATAGATTGGAAAGCCTGCGGAGGAGAACAAGGGATCTAGAGAGTCAAAGGTTGCAAGCATAGGATTAAACGAAGCCCATTAGGTTTGGTAAGTTGGAAAAGATATATCTTAGGGGTAAAGATATGATTTATGGGATGTAAGAAGTTTTTTAAATTCCCAAACAGCTTTATTAATATATAATTTATTTATCATATAATTTACCCACTTAAAGTGTGTAATTCAGTGGTATTTAGTATATTCGGAATTGTGCAACATCACTACAACCATTGCCCAATCAATTTTGGAACATTCCATTGCCCTCAAAGGCAGCCCTGCTCCTGTTAGCAGTCACTCCCCAACTCCCCTCCGTCCTTCCAGTCCTAGGCAACCGCTAATCTCCTTTCTGTCTATTTATATTTGTCTACCATAGACATTTCATATAAATGAAAATATGCAATGTGTGGCCTTTTGTGTCTGATTTCTTTCATTGTTTTCAAGTTTCATTTATGCCATAGTGTGTATCACGCTTCATTCCTTTTTGTGGCTAACTAACGTTCCATTGTATGAGTGTGTCATATTTAATCATGACCAGTTTGTGGACATTTGAGTTGTTTCCACTTTTTGGCTCTTATGAATAATTCTGCTCTAAATGTCCATGTTCAGGTTTTTGTGTGGACAGTTTTCAGTTCTCTTGGTTCTCTACCTAGGAGTGGAATTGCTGGGTCATATGCTAACTTTATGTTTAACTTATCAAGCAACTGTGGCAGAGGATGGACAAATGGCCAGTGTGTTTTAGACATAATAAAATTAATTTTAAATTATCACTGGTAGGAAATTGTGAAATGTCTATATTCAGACATATTCAGAAATAAAGACATGATTAAAATAGATCTATAAAATTGTGTTTTTTTTTTCTATGAAACTGTAACATGCTTATGCATTACCTTTCACTTAGTATTGAGTGTTACCTCAAAGCTTAGCTGAAGTGATAGACATTTTTTTGTGTTATTGTATTGATGTACATATATTTCATCAGTTTCAAATAGTGATTCGTAATAATGACTACAGATGTGATAAAAACACCACTGGGATATTTGATGTTAATCTATGGTCACGATTTATTTTTAACTTTTTAGTCTTATCTATAGAAATAAGAAACTATGATTTATTTATTTTTAATTTGGATTACCTATAGTTTGTACAGCCCCAGAAGTTCAAGATTTAGAAAAACAAAAGCAAAAGACCTCTTGGGCCAGTATTGTTGATTGGCCATGGCTTTGTCTATTTCAGGGGGGGTCAAAATCATTTTTACCGGGGGCCACATCAACCTCGTGGTTGCTTTCAAAGGGCCGAATGTAGAGCTCTTGGCCCTTACTTAAGGAGTAGTTAAATTTATACAGTCTTAAAATTACATTTGGCCCTTTGAAGGCAACCACGAGGCTGATGTGGCCCCTGGTGAAAATGAGTTTGGCATCCCTGGTCTATTCCTTTCCTAGGTAGGAATAGTGTTGAGAAGTTTCAAAATATGGCATTTCCCCTCTTACTGCAGTTTTTAAGTGGGATCTCACAGACTTGACTTATTTTGGAACTTGGACTTAGCTAGTTACCTTGTGTTCCCATAAATAAATAAATAAATTTTATTTATAAGTAATACATTGAGATTGTTCAAAATTGAAAGGTACAAAAATAATGAACAGTAAAATTTCCGTATCACCTTTGTTCATCAGTTATCCAGATCTACTGGTGACTACTACTGTTCTTTTTTTTGGGGTGTGTTTTTCCAGATCTGTACTTTGCACATATATTTATGTGTATTATTTTTCCCCTCCTTCAAATATGATACTGCATATAATTCTGTATTATGTGTTCTTTACTTACTAAAATATCTTCAAGATCTGTCATTCCATATTTATATATTAAGAACGTTCTCATTTTTTCCAGTGGCTGCTTTTAACCAGTTTTTTAACAAGTTTCATCCAGACGTATTGTTGGTTTATAGATTTCCTGTTATAGACTGTCCTTCTGTGTGCTTGTCATTTTGTTCGATTTTGCCAGTTGCCATCGTTGAGTTGTATTATGTTATGCTACTACTAGTATGTTTGAGAATTCCTGTTTCTTATATCCTCAAAACATGAATTTTATCTTACCGTTTTTTTGTTACTTTACTTTTTGATGTTTGCCAATCCAAGTTAAAAAAAATGGTTTCTCAGTGTTTTATTTTGCAACTCTTTTGAGTGAGATTTAGTATCTTCTGATCTGTTTAAACTGTTCTGTAATTTTTCTGTGAACTGGGATTTGCCCGTTAGGCCTTTTTTGTCTTTATTAGTCATTTGTTGGAACTCTTTATTTATTAGGTAGGTCAGACCTTTAATGGGTTTTGAGTTGAACAAAAACTGATGTTGGAGTAGAAGTTGCTTCATTTCTAGTTGAACTAAAAACATTCTGGTAACCATTGCGAGTTGGAGGCCAGAGCTGTATTTGAGTCTGCTTGAGTTCTTTTTCCAGTCCAGCAGAACTTAACTTTGGGGCCAGCATTTTTGGAGGAGTTTATTGAGATGACATGGCAAGATAAATATATTTCAGATAGTCTCCAAGGGATGGTAGGTTGCTCGAGAAATAACATTAATTCATCTTCTGCATTTTGTTTTTTCAAGGCAACTTGAGAAGCAGTGTTTTAAAATCTTCCATATATGTATGTTTAAAAGTATTATAGCAAGCTCTGTTCATTATTAAATGATGTTCTAATTTAGTTATTAAAAAATGCATCTGAAAACAGAGTAGCCTGGAGTTTAATAACCCATACTACTTGGATGTGTTTTTTATTTTAACTGAAGCTCTTAGTTTTCGAAAGCCTGAGTTTTTATTCAACATTTTTGTGGAGACGAGTGGGTCCAAGCTCATTTCATGGCTGGGTCCTACATGATGGCCTGTGGAGGCTGGCAGATGCACCATCATTGTTTAAATTCAACTGACATGTGAATAAATAGCAACCTCTCTCAGAGACATAATCAAAGTTATAAAAGGTAATTGATGCAGATCCTTGTGAAGTCTTTGGAAGAAAATTCATCCTTAGAAAGACAGGCATCACCACAAAACAAAAACAAAAACTGGCGTTTAAATTCACTGTTTATTTAATCAGCTCAGCACTCTTTTGTAATCAAAAAATTTCTCCCTGTGTTTATGAATATATGTAAACATTTTAATACAACAGCATATACCATTTGCCCTTTAAAATAAATGTTATATAATAAAAATTAAATGGACTCTTTTAAACCAAGAATTAAAGGAAGTTAAAATATCATATTGCATTGCTTCTCAGACCATCTCTGGTGTAAAGGACCAGCTTCAAAAAATTTTCAGTTAATTGGTGACCATGAATTGAACAAAGAAAATCAAAAACAAAACCAAAGCAAAACCCAAACAAAACTGAAATGTGGAAGTGTGAATGAAAGATAAAAATAAAAGCTCAGGTTTTATTAGATTTAACAGATAAAATCGTTAAATTAAAAAAGTGACAGTAAAAGTAAAGCATGAGGAAATAGAAAAGAAATACGAAGCTGTACATTATTTATTGAAAATATGCATGTAAAGCAGTTAGTATATTAATAAAATAATTTATTTCAGGCTGGTAACAAACACACTGCTTTTTTGGACGAGGTACCTAAGTCACTCTTTTTACTATTTGTGTTTTATATTAGAAAAGAAGGACTTGTGTTCCTCTCCATTTCTCACTTTAGAATAAGGTAAAGATTTTACGTAACAGTGCAGGTCTAGGTTTAAGAGTTTCAACCACCTCAACTGCATTCGACTTTTTCTTAAGGGGTTCTTCATAGTGTGAATATGTATGTGTTGCGTCGTTAAGCAGAAATCTATAGATTTCACATGTTCTCATGACACTAAAAAATTGTACTTAAGTTGAGGTGATGAATGTGTAAACTAACCTTATTGTAATCATTTTGAAGTATATATGAATATCAAATCATCACATTGTACACTTTAAACTTACATAATGTTATATGTCAATTATAGCTCAATAAAGTTGAATAAAAAGTAAGCAGCAGCCCTGGCTGTTACAGCTCAGTGGGTTGAATCCTGGCCTGCTAACTGAGGGGCTGCTGGTTTGATTCCCCATTGGGGCACATGCCTGGGTTGTGGGCCAGGTCCCCAGTTGGTGGTGTGCCAGAGGCAGCCAGTCCATGTTGCTCTCTTTCTCTTTCTCCCTGCCTTCCCCTCTCTCTAAAAATAAATAAATAAATAAAATCTTTATACAAAAAATAGTAAGCAGCAATCTGGGCTTTATACCAAGGCTTGGTGATGTTGCCAGTGCTGCCTGAGATTCTAAAATGTCCCACAGATTATTACCATTTGGTTTGGAGGGAGTAGAAAGTAATATTTAAGTTATATTGAGTTTTTCTTTAATGTAGATACAATGAAAGATAAAATAATCTTTGGATTCAGTGTGAAGTCTTTTTATAACAGTTATTTTGTTTATATGACTTCAGACAAGTACTGTCAGTGGACAGAGATTTAAATTCTAACCTTTTTATAGTCTTTGTATTACCCAGCTAAATAATTAAAAAAAATTTTTTTTTTTTTTTTGTAAGTTACCTTTGTACTAATTTGTATAAGTTATGTGTGTGCTAGTGGAAAGGAATGCATACTATCTTTGTCTGTTTTCCTTTAGGGTAATTCTTCTCCTGCAATACTTTTGGATGGAAGTATGCTCTTTTTCCAATAGAAGATGGTAAACTTGGAGAATGACCATGGAGAAGGGGATGAGTTCTGGAGAAGGGCTGCCTTCCCGATCATCTCAGGTTTCCGCTGTTAAAATAACAGCCAAAGACTTGGAAACAAAGCAGTCCCATAAAGAGAAGCGAGGGGGCTTTGTGTTGGTGCATGCAGGTAAACTCTAAGTGATTGAGTCAGAAGATGAAAATAATGTTGATTTTTTTTTTCTTGCCTTAAAGTACACTGAGAATTGAATTTCACCTCGGGAAGAACACAGTACCAGAGAGGAACTGGAATCAAGAGATTGACTTCGATATAGTGAAGGCCTCCCCTAAGACCCACTAGGAAGATCTTGTAATGGCAGCTCTTGCTATGTCTTCTTCACTCTTCTACCGTATCACTTACTTTTACCCTATATAATAGATACATTTAGATAGTGTTAAAGCCAGACAAAGTACTTTAAAAAAATTTTTATTTATTTATTTTTAGACAGAAGGGAATGGAGGGAGAAAGAGATGGGGAGAAACATCAATGTGTGGTTGCATCTCACGAGGCCCACCTGGGGACCTGGCCTGCAACCCAGGCATGTCTCCTGACTGGGAATCGAACCGGCGACCCTTTGGTTTGCAGCCCACGCTCAATCCACTGAGCTACACCAGACAGGGCGACAAAGTACTTTTTTTAAACTCTGGTTTGTAGTTTTAAAAATAATGATGCTGAAAAAGTTTTATTGACCCCCATATTTGACTATGGCTATCTTAGAGTATATTTACACAGTGTTCGACCTAGTTTGCCTTTTTAATATCATATGTGAGGGATCTTAAAACCAGAGAGATTGAATGGCTTTAGCTACATGGCTAGTTCATGCTAGAGCCAGGTTGAGAAACATTTAAGTGGGCCCTCAAATTCCAGTCTAGTGCTCTTAGCAGTACACCTGTATCAGCCTATGATCTCAATCTACTTGAGAGGACCACAAAGACAGATTACTGTGAAATTTAACCCTTGGGTTCCTCATCATTGAAGGGTCTTGGGTTCAGAGCTCTGCACCTCTGCCCTGGTCTGTTCTGTGGGCCTTTTTTTTTTTCTCTAGTCATTTTTATTTGCCTGTGTGGTATTTAGATTCTAAAGTTTATGATTTCCCTGAAGGAAGAAGGAATGACTGGGTCCCCTTTTTGCTTTCCTCATTCAGCCAGTGTGGCAGCAAGATTAGCTTTGATACGGGGAAATGTTTGTTGTCAAACTGGTGTTTTACTTGGTTCATTAACCTTTGGCTGTATTTAGACCGGACATCTTGGGAGGTCTTATAGAATCTAATCCAGAAGAATTAAAAAAAAATTAATTTCCTTTTATTTCAAATGATTTTACAAAGAAATGAAGTAATTTATAGAAATAATTCTGGGACTAGAACCTCCTGCCTTCATACTCCTAGGCCAGTGTTCTTTCTGGTGCACCATGTTGAAGGTGCATCTTTCGTAGTACCTGGTGAGTTATTTTATTTGAGTGTTTGAAATTGTATGAGGAAGTCTGATATTTATAACAAGTGTTAAGATAGAGCATTTGATTAGTTAGGAAAGTGCTGGTTTCTGTGACTATCATGATGGTACTCATCCTTTCTCAAATACAAACCTGATGGCAATGGCTCCTAGATGAAGTTGGTGCTGGGGGCCAGCTGGTAATTGGAGGAAATCTGGGTTATGGCAGGATTGTGTGAATTAAGGGTGACCTCCCCTTCTAAATTATTAGAAGTTCAGATAGGATGATTGATTATGCAGAAGTATGTATCTTGAACAACCAAGGGACAAAATTTTAATTTCTCATTCAGTGTAGAGATTTTAATGCTGATTTTTTTCCATACTAGAGGAGATTTACCCCAATCTTATCATTTGAGTAGTAGATTCTTTAGGTTCTAGACTTTTCCCAGATCTGTCTACTACTGACATTGTTTGCTTAAAACCAGAAGAGTCAGTGTGTGTGCTGTCTGTCCCTATCATAACCAATAAATAGAGATAAGGATTAAATCTTTATGGGTGCTTTGTTCAGATGGCTGGCAGTCTGAGAATACGGAGGGTTATGTACCCTCAAAAACTGTCATAACATCTCATCTCAAGCCTATTTTTTTAATAAGAATAAAGGGTAGGTGAGGGGTTTGGAAAAAAGGCTAATTGGTAAGAGTGGCAGTCGGGGGTAATTTTCCTAGTACTTCTTTATCTGTTCAGCAGTTCTTTACATTATGGAGTTCCCTCGCTAGAACACAGTGGCTGAGATACCGTCTCCATTGCTTGTAGACCCTCTGGAGCACAAAGGTTGAATTTCTTGTTGGCTTCCTGGACTCATGTGGTCACGTATTCCAGTTCCTGGAATAACAGCTTTCCACATGCGTTCATCACTGAAGCCTGTCAACTAAGGCTAAAATCTTTAACTCTTGAGTTTCCCTATCATACCTAATGTTAAAAAATGAAACACTTTGTTATCTTAAAATTTTAAAGATGAAACATTTCTTTGCTAAAATGGAATGCCAGTATCACTTGCATGAACAGGCAATAACTTTAAACCGGTGCAAAAAAACCCCATTGTAATTAAATTTTAGTTAGAGACTGTTGAATATCAGTGGCATTGATCCAAAGCCTACCTTTCCTTTGTTAAAAGAGGAATTACCGGAGACATGTTGAGACTTTTTTCCCTATTCTAAGAGAATGATTTATGTGTTAATGCTATTAATGCTCTTATCAATACACTAAAATTTTCTATTCGGCAATAGTGTCCAATTCTTTGGGAATGTGAAAGGTTGGGGCTCGAGATCTAAGATGTCAGACCTGGAATCAGATCTATTAGAGAACCATAAAGAGAGGCCTAGTAAATATTGGCACACGTTCTGTGAAGTTCTCCTGAGAAACAGGATTAGAATTTGGGTGTATGATGGACTCCTGTTGCTTGGGTATTTTTCCTGTGCTCTCGAGTCCCTGAACCACAGCTTCTTGGCCAGTTCCTTCTCTGCCTTGAGAAAGGGGTTTAGTTTGTGTCAGTCTTCAGCCTCACAAGAGGGGCCGTGAGGCTTAGAATTGTAGTTCTTACCTTCCTTTTGTTGTTCTCCTTCGAGGCTTTGGGGCTTGGGTGGGGATAGGTGGGGTGGGGTGGGGTGGGGTTCAGAACTTTGGTTAAGAAGCCTAATTATCACATGAGTTTAAGGACTCTTGGTTTCTTTCTTATTTAGATCATTCTCAAATCTCTACCTAAGCAAGTATTAACCTGTTTAGGGAAATAACTTTAAGAGCCCATCTCTTGAAGAAGTTGCTGGGTATTTGATTAAGAGCCAGGGACAGCAGAATTTCTAGTAGGCAGTCATGCATATACCATCACTGACGTTTCAGAGACGCCCTGAGCTGAAATTCCAGGAGGTGAGAGGATGTAAAGGTTTGGGTACGAGTGGTAATATTGGTGGTGGTTGTGGATAGGTAGGGTCTCACACCCCTCAACTTTAAATGTTATTTAGAAACTAGCTAGTTTCATGATGTTAGTTTTAAGAATTTTGGATTCCCAAATGGCAGGTGCTTTCTGAAAGTCAACAGAGAAGAATTTGAAAGGACTGTTCCCTGACACTGCCTGTGTTATCAACTCCACACCAAAAAACTCATGACTTTGGAGAGAGGTTTTTCAAAAGGAGGAAAGGTGACCTTGGTGAAACTTCTTTGGGGACATGTGCTATTTCTAGTGCCTCTCCCGGGAAAATAGCTTTTGAAAAAGAAGATAAGGTGTGGTATTAAAAAGGCGTATGGTGGAGAAAGAAGCTATTAGATTTTTAAAACTCCACACAGTTAAGATAATAGTTTTATTGTCACCAGGGAGCATCAGTTTATATGAACTATTTATATAATATAAACAAGGTCCCTGACATTTTAATGAATACTAATAATTGGTTGGTTTGTTCCACTGCAGGTGCAGGTTATCATTCTGAATCCAAAGCCAAGGAATATAAACATGTATGTAAACGAGCTTGTCAGAAGGTATGATACAAACATTTCAATTTTGACCATAAAGCAGCTTTACCTTGAAATTCAAAATTTTAAGGTTTGATTTATAAGATGATCTTTAGCTTGGACCATAAAATAATTTTGCTCATATTTGTGAGGTCTTTTTTTCTTTGTTTTGTGTTTTTTTAATCTTCAAATCATGCTTAGATCTTTCCCAGATTGAAGTCTTTATTTTTGGGATCATGGGCACATAACCATATATCTTTTAATCTTTGCAAAGGCGTTGAGCTCTATAGGAAACAGCTCAGAGGCAGTCAATGTGTCTTTCAGTGAAGGAAGGAAAAAACTAACAAATGAAAATGGGTGCCTTTCTTTAAGAGATTATCATGTATGTTTTCCTTCTGTTTTTCATTACGTAGTTTGTATCATAGAAATCCATTGTCATTCCTGAAGTTAGCTTTGCCCCTTGTACTCAGTTGTGCCTTTTTTCTGTTTGGTTTTTGAGGTTTTGTTAAATTGTTGAATACTTAATGTGGAATCAGGAATGGAATCAGAAGAAATATTGTTTGTTTTTATTTTGATCCTGACTATATACTTTTGTAGGCAAATCTTTCATTTACTTTTATTTAAATAGAATGTTAATTGGATATTGTATATTAAGTAAATGAGTCTCAGCTTTTTTGATTTATGTTTAATACTTTTAAAAGAAAGATTGTATTTTATTAAAAATCCAAATTTTTCTTATGAATGAAATCCCATAAATAAATAGAGTATTTTGTTACAGAGATATTTTAAAAAATTTATGATAAAATTAAAAGTTCTCAAAGTTCTTTATGTTTTTTATCTTATTTTTCAAAGTGTGAAATCTTTTCATTATCTGAAAAGAATGTTTTGCTTATATAGAACTACTATAGTCCTAGAAACCTAATACATTTGGAGTATATAATCAGCCTCCTCAATTTATACAGTGAATGCACTTCTTAAAAGTTTAATAGAATTCTCTTTTTGAGCTTTCTCTTTGTTGACTAATTTGGAGCTTTAATAGTTCATTTAGATATCATTTTCCCTTCTCTTTCTTTCCTGTCTTAAGTTATACTCAAGAAGCAGGGTGATTTTATAGACCTTTAGTCTCTGTGGTTTATATTACAAAAGAATGTGATTTGTTTATCTCACTATAAAATCTGTTACAGTATCAAAAATACTTTTGTTAAATGTATGTTTCCATCTAAGGATTCTGAAATGCCTCTGTGATTGGGCATCACTACTTTTTTATAGTTAGGGGCAGGGAGAGAAGTAACAGTGGGAAGAGAGCTTAGTCTGAGATTTAATTATCTATATAAAATATGAATTGTCAGGATATTTAAACCAAACTGAATTCATGTAATGTGTATTGCTATTTGAGTTGCCTTGTGATGAATGAAATCCTTTCACTTACTAAAATTCTTAGCGCTTTGCATTTAGTGGCTAGATTTTTTTACATTATCTTAATTTGAATAATATTAAGGGAACTGTGTCATAAATTATCCTGAATATAAATGTTTGATTGTTTTAAATCTAAATAGTTTATATCTTGAAGTATAGAATGGAAATAGTGATCGATTTTTATTAATTCTAAGTGTCTCTTACGCTTGTTTAAGCCTTTGGAAAGTTTTTGGGTATGTTTGAGTAGTTGTGGTTTTACAGTGAATAATCTTTCCCCTTGGTTTCATAGGCAATTGAAAAGCTACAGGCTGGTGCTCTCGCGACAGATGCAGTGACTGCAGCTCTGGTGGAACTCGAGGTACTTCTTTTCTCTACGTTTTATTTAAAATATTTGTGAATATGTTTGTTATTCGTAAATGTCATGAAACTATTAAGTTAGTCAACCCTCAATTATGTGAGCAGTGTTTACCAACAATATTAACAAAGTTGTGAAGAAGCCTGTGACATTGTTAGGTTGTTTTTATTGGAGACTTCTCTGAGTAATATAAGAAAACTGGTTAAATTCCTTTTTCGCCCCTGTTTTGTGAGATTCATGAATATAAAAGTTACTGGTTACTTAACATTACTGGATACTTAAATTTCCTTCATATTTTTAGTAGGAAAATTCCTGAAATTAACACCCCCCGAAAGGAATATATGTTTAGAAAACAAAAAGTTCCAACTGTTTAGACATTTCTAAAGTGGAAGGTAAAGTTTCCTTAACAACTTAATAATTCGATATAAATTCTGAAGCTATGCTCTGTGAAGCGCGTTTTGTCCATTGTGGTTGTTCAGTTGGTCTGCAGTTAATCTGCAGTTAACTGCAGACAGTGAGAAATTCAGTGGGAGGTGCTCAAGTTTGGAGTAATTCTTTGTACTCCAGAGTGAGGGTCTCTTAGTTCTCTTAGTGTGGAACTTTGGTGATGAGTTTGTCCAGGGGATATTGAGGCCTTCAGAAGACTGACTTCTGCTTAAACTTAGAGAAGATAGATTTGTGTAAGTCAGTTTAGAGGGTTATAGTGAACAAATAGTTTTTTGATTGAGAAGACTACTTGGGGAATCAAATTAAGACAAGAAGATAAAATAGTGACGAGTTTGAGGGCGAAGAGGATAGATAGTTGGAGTAGAATTTCCCGAGTTGATGGGATTGTGGGCCCTGTGTTCAGGCTTTCTTATCAGGACACCTACCCTGTCATGCCAGGCCTTGCTTTTCTCTGTGAAAATTGCCCAGGGTTTTGCCAAAAATCATAGCTGTGTTTTTTGTTCTATTTCACCCCCCCCTAATTGTGGAGCTATACTTTTGATCATGCTTTATAGATTTTAATCTCTCCTTTTAACACTTTAAGCTTGGTCTTAGTCAAGGAGGGTAAAAGTATATACTAGGCACCAGTTCTATTGGAGTTTGGTCCCAGGGGCATCTGACTTGAGATTATGTGGTCCCCTCCCATTGTGACTGACACCAGTCATTAGTCATGTGTCTCTGGGCACCTCACAGCCTCTCCTTGATCCAGTTTTTCTATTTATAATATGTGGATAGTAATGCCTGCTTTACAGAGTTGTGAAGATTAACTGAGTTAACATAACAGTCCCTTAGAACAGTGTGTGGTACATCGTAAGCACTTCATAACTGTTAGCAGTTATTAATATTATGAGGTGCTTTGGAATTGATATATATGAGGTTGACTATTATGGTAACTAGTAATGACAAGTTTTATAATGTCAAAGAAAGGTTAATTATATATTATGGATAGAAGGAGAAAAGAAATGTAAGAAAGAAGATTATGTAAGAATTGTAAGAAAGAAGACCAAATTGTGCCTTTACTTGGCACATACACATAAGGAAAGCTTCATCTAATTTAATTCAATTGTTAATTGCAAATTACTTTCCTTTGTGCAGAAAATGATGTCCTGAGATTACTTGACATACCAGTGCATGGAGTCACTGTGGGCCTGGGGAAAGAAGGTTAATACATAGCTGGGGGATATACTATGATAATTATGAATACAAAATTGAGTAAAATTAAGTTTTTCTTTTTCTTTTCATTTTAGAATAACTTTAATTTCCCCGAATCATGCTTATATCAAGTTGAATATTTTACTATGTTTTTCCCCAGTGATGTATCAATCCTTTTTTTAAAAGTTTGCTTATTTATACTTAAAAATACCATTTAGAATAATGTGTTACATGTGAGTAAGTGAGCTTTATAATTTTGAATTATGACCTGCGTTTTTTGAGTGTGAATATAAAGGTTTTTTTTTTAAAACAAATGTGTTCTCTTATTTTTGATTGTTATATGGGTAATGGTAGCATGGAGTACTGTCCTGAGTGAAGATAGTATACTTCCCCCTTTAATTATTACCTTTGAGGAAGAATTTCAGTGAATTATCTTTAAAAATTCATTTTTATGTGGAATTTTTGATTGAAATATATGTTAGTAGTTTAAAGGCTAAGGCTACCCTGGAAGAATATTTATGTATTTTAAGAATTATGTTGGAAGTCATGCTTATAGTGCCCTCTGCAGTTCAGTCACCTTGCATGATAATTGGGATTTATCACCTTTAAACAGGCCGACATTTTCAAATAAAGAGTTCTCTTGAAATATTATAGTAGTTTGGGTCAATATATGGAAATCAGAGTCTAATATTTTCTGTACTTCGAGAAATATAATCAACAATATTGAGTCCTTTCAATCAACTGAAAAGTCCCACAGAATCTGATTTATACTCTTCTGTTTATTGAGAATAACTGTTTATCTTTAGTTTTGATCAGCCTATTCAGTATAGTGTCCTAATTCAGTCTATTCAGTCTTGTTTTATGTATTGACTAGATATGGGCCAGCATAACATTTCTTTTTGACTTTGAGATATAATTTTTGGCTAAAACTCTTTTTAAAACTTGCCTGTTACATTATTACTTAGGTAGATAACAAAAGTCAGTTTGAATTCCTTGAACTGTACTGACTGACTTGAAATGATCAGAATGGTTTAATGGTCCCTATTGGCTAGAAGTGTCTTGTATTTGGAAAAATATGAAAATATGCACTTACTCAAATAGGAAAAAGTTCACTAATCTCAACTTGGTATCATAGAGGAGGAAGAGACAAAGTGAAAGAGAAGAAAGTGTATATGTATACATGACATTCAACCACAAGTGAAGGACCTAGGTCGCCCATATACTTAATACACTCCACCGAGACACATAATTGTTCAGCTTTTCTTAGAAACCAGTTACCTTGTATAGTTTCATATATCTCATCTACCAATACAGACAAGTGGTGTTTTCCTAAATCTACCGCTTCTGGACACCAGAGTGGGTGTTCTTTCATTTAAATAAGGGAGGTAGGGCAAAGTGCATAAGTTCCTGCCTATTAAACTGACTAGCTTCTCCCTTCAGGGTTTTGAATGGAAAGTGGACACTCTTGTAGGAGAGGTGTTTTGCAGTGTAGAAATGAAAATATGACCCCAAAGTGCATTTTATTTTAATAATTTATTGTTAAATTGATTTGGTCCCGTTGCTTCATTTAGCTATTGTAGTTTTTTTGAGATTATGACTAACTGATGGGAAAGTGACTTATATCCATTGACTAGTACAACTCTGATTTCACTCACAGAGAAGATAAATATTGTGAAACAATTTGATCTTCATAACTAAGGCTGTGCATTCGGAAGACAGTTGCTTTGATGGCTGCTTTTGAAATAGTTTTGGTTCAGGTAGTGATAGTGGGTTTTGAATTCTAAAGGTCATTTTGGACATTTTACATGGTAGAACTTCTGATAACGAATTTCTTCTTTGGGGAAATTGGATATAGATCTGGGTGAGTCATGATGCCACTGCTACGGTGGAACATGTTTCAAAGATTCTGATAGAAAATGAACTAGTACTAATGAAATAATCACTGAAGCTCCTTTTGCATATTAATTTTTTTTTGGAAAAGTACTAAGACCTCGTTAAAAAGTTCTAATAAGGAATAGTAGATTAAATATGGATGACAAACTTTTAGAGATTATTTGTAGTCTTGTGTTAGAAAACTGATAAATCTGGCTGAGATTTCCAAGATCTTGATGTAGCTTGCCTTTGGGAGATTTTGGTTAATTAATTTTGAAAACTGGTTATTTTGGTAGGTAGAATAGTCTATTAAAAGTAGTGATAGGTATAGCTTTTACATTTCATATAGTGAAAGACAAATTGCACAGTCTCCTTTACTGAAATATATTTTGTTGAATTTATGTAATCGTAAGTGGAGCCTATAGTTCTTTTGTTGACTTGATTCATCCTTAAAGGCTCCCTAGGGTCAGGGGAGAGAGTAATTCATGGTTGAAACTAGTGTATTGTACAAAATCTTTAGCATTTAAAGAGCAGATTCTATTTGGCCTCAGTTTTTAAATGTCTTCTAAGGCAATACATTGTCTTTGAATCTCTATATAATTCAATATAATGCTTACTTAGAAACCCTAGGAAAATCCTCCAAAGTAACTTTTTATCCAGATGGCTGATAGTTTGGGGTATAAGAGAAAAAAATTAGGTATTGCATTATTTATTATATATTTATAGTATATGTAATATTATTATACATTTTTCTGTGTCTCTTATACCCAGAGCCGGCTTTGCATGCATTTGTTTCTGTTAAAGGTAGGAATCTTCAGAATGTCATCACTGCTGAGAAGTTGGTTGTCGGTGGACCATAGCCAGGTGCCTCTGTGCAAGCGCAGGGTTAGGCTACACCCTTTTTCCTTGGCTGTACACTTCTGGCTGGAATTGTTTGTGTGCCTCAGAGGGGGAAAGAGAGAGCACCTAAGGCCTGCTAGTCCTTGAACTGCTTAGTGGTCATGGAGATGATGTGGCTTGTTGCCAGCCTATGTGGGCATATCTAGGTTGGAAGGGAACAGTGGGAAGGGCTGATAAGACCTCCTTTCTTTCACCAAAGCTGTAGCAAGTTCACTTGTGGGATTTCTTTATGACTGAATCCTTAACCACTCCCTGTTCCTTACCCCACTTAAGTGCTTGGTTTTTATTGCAGAAAGTAGGGGCATCTGCTTTATAGTTATTTCTGTTTATTTGGGAGGTTAAAAATAACTACTTAAATTAATGAGTATCCACATTTGTCTGCACTTTTTTTTTTCTTTTGCAGAAACCATCTTTTCATAAGCAAAGGGTAGCTGAGTATTTTGGTGGTTCCTTGTTTCTTTCTTCTCCCCTTGCCCCTTCCCCCATGGGGCCCAAACACAATGGAAAGACAGCTTGCTGCATTTAGCTCACAAGTGCCCATTAACCAAAATGTGACTGATGAGTCTAATTTTAGATCTCATTTTTCTCTTCTGTTGATATTATCTTTTATTCTCTGTAATGGGAAGAGGTCCTGTTTTTGTGTATGTGAAGCAAAGAGTTTTACCTTTTTTATTTTTTTACCTAAAATGTTTTCACTGCATGGAATTTGAGTTTTGACTTTAGATGCTCTTTTTCTTTTTTTTTTCAACTTGGTATCATTGATTATTTTAGTCAAAGACCCTGTTTTGCTGTCTGTTTAGCAGTATTTCCAGTGGTGCTTCAGTATTTCTGTGTATTCCAGCTGTTTATAGAGTCTTTATGTTTCTCTGCATTTTTTGTTTTATTTTTTGAGGTGTACACACACAGTTACACTTCATGGAGTTGCATCCAGCCAAGTATCCATGTTCTTCTTGTGAAGAGGCAGAGAAAATCACCTCTCCCAAGAATTTCCACCTTCTGACCAAGGGAAATGTGTCCTGAAGAGCTGTACGCAGATGGAGGCAACTTGTTTGCTTGTTCTGCTGCTAGAGCATTCATTTAATTAGAAGACAGGCTGTGGGTGGCCATGTGCAGACAAAGAAGCACCAGACAGAGCCCAGTTAGCCTGGGACAGTAAAAGTAAGTTACGCTCTTTTTAAAACACTTCTGAGTACTGATGCTAGTTCTTGCCTTTCATACTAAGGGGCAGTTTGTAACTTACTGTTTGTGTTTACACATTAGGTACATCTGTTCTTTTTCTGAGACCCTAGAAATTAAACATGCGCTCCCTAGCACAAAGTACCTGCTTAATGGAAAAGCAGTGATTTTTTTCTTTCAATTTTTTTAGACTAAAAAGAAAACGGAATCAATTATTACATTCTAGATTAAATTTTACAGTGCGTCAACACTGTATATTAGTTTTTGACCAGGTCAAAACACTTAAGTACAGAGCCTATTAAGTTTCACTTTGTACTGATTGCTCCCCTTTCTAGCCATTTGTTAATGAGCTGTGTTCCTCTTGGCTGAGTGTGTTAGAAGATGTGGTCCAAGACCAGACTTAGTAGTGTGAGCCCTTATTTTGCTCTAGGAGTTTTTGCTCTCTGAGCATATACTACATTTTGGAATTCAGTTTTGAGCTACTTAAGCTACATTTGTTAGTATGGTGGAGTTGGTGGTAATCCTGTGTTTTAGCAATGAAGAAGCAATTTAGACTTCTGGATTACGTATAAAATGTCTTCTTGTCATATTTCAATAGAGATGTTAGATCCATTGGCAGGTGGAGTTATAGTGTTGTGACTGTTGAAGCATATTGTATGTGTATGTATATGTGTTTGGATCCATGTCATTTGGGGCATCAATTTTATAATCTTTTTTTTTTTTTTTTTGGTAATAAAAGAAATATGCTGAGAAGAGTTTTCCATGTTCAATAAAAATCACAGGCTGATGTCATGAAGGTCAATCTGAAACACTGTCTTTAGATTTTAAGATTTTGTCCATCTCTCAAACCCAGGCCTTTATTCAGGATCTGGGAAGGAATGAAAAAGTGATATAATTTTTAGGAATCCTATCAAGATCATATCTTACTCCAAAACAGAATTAAACCTTTTTTTTTTATTCATTCTCACTTTCTCTTTATCACCTGATTTTTATGGGGGTAGCAGGCTTTACCCGAGTGTTAGAATATTTGAAGGATTGCATCTCACTATAGCAGAACAAAAAGCTTAAAATTGAATTGTAAGCATTGGCCATTCCAGCTGTCAGGGAGTTTTTACTGGCAGTCATTCTCACTCAGGGTCCAGCCTCCTGCATGGTGTACATGTTTACTGACAGTTCATGACATGTATGTACTGTAACACAGGGCAGCAACACTGTAACACGTGTTCTACTCAGAAAATTCAGAGCGAAGAACTTAGGTTTTTCTCTCTTGGAATATGTACAGATGTTAACATTTTCTAGTGGGTTGGAAGTCTTTTTAATAAAAACAAAAGTGTAGTTACTACTTATAAGTTGTTAGTAAATCTCCCTATCCCCCATTCTGACCATGTCCTCACCTCATGATGGAAGGATGGTTTAAGTTATTTAATTCCATGGTCTGTTAGGATTTTTTTGAGTGATATTTTCATATTATTGTCAACATGGTTAAAAGGTGTAATTATTTAAGTTGAAGGGAAGTATAAGTGGATGCCAAACTTGGCTTTACTGGAGAAACAGCTACATTTGTCTTTTCTGTGATAGCTCATGTGGAAAGGACAGTTTCAGGTACTGTGTATGTTAAGTTCTTCCTGGACATCATAAAGAATCCAACTAAAATAAAGTTTAAAACTATTTCAGATGTACATGTCTATTGAAGCCAATATTTTATTTTAGTGGTTTGTGTTATATTTGACAAGTAACTCTGTACTGTGATTCTGTGGCTTTCAATTAAAAAAATGAAAATAAACTGCTGTAATGTCATTTTTCTGCTTAATTATGTTATATATTTATTTGAAAATTAGGCACATTAATAATAGAAAGTAGATAAAGACATGTGCAGTGCTTTTTTTATTAAACTATTTTTTATAATAAATTAGAGAAAAATACTGTTCCATTTTTGACAGACTGTTGTATGCCAGATTAACAAATACTTTAATGAACAAATTATCAGCATTTGTTGCCTTTATTCTGACTTTTCCAGAAGAGGTTTGATGCTTCAAGAAGATATTAAAAATCTTAGTTCCCAATACATATGCTGTTGTGTGTGAAGGTTTTTGTTCTTTTAAAACATGAGGTATGTTTTCTTTTGTGTAATTGAACATTTAAAAAATGAACTGTCACAGATACTAAAACTGGGTATTCAATATACTATATTTGACTCAAATGTTCACAGTGTGATGCAAACAAATGCTCTCTCAACTTGCTTCCAGGATAGCTAAAATATCACTTTAACACATGTTTAAAGTAGAGCACTGTAATGATTTGGCTAGATGCAATTCTGGACTGTCTAAGTTGAGTAATTTCCTCAGGCATTCCAACTTTGATCAACCACAGCAAGAACTTTTAGCATGTCTGTAAAGCAGCCAGTGCATCTGTAAATATGTCCTGAGTAGAGAGAAAAGAGAGAATGCCAGAAAAGAAAGAATACTTTCTATCGTTAAGAAGCAGTTACAGAATGAAAATGGAAGGTGTTTTATTTTCCTAGGAACTATTTTTAGGTAATTAAGCCTCTGATGCCTAAGTATGACCTGGGGTTCTGTATGAATGAAGGAAAGATACTTCATTTGGGCCTAGTAAAAATGTTTCCTGGGTAGCTCTGCTGAATCTTACTGGTTAAAGTCCATTAATTCTTAAACTTTTAATTCTTTATTAATATAATGTTAATTGGCTAAAAACCTAAACATAAACAATAATATGTACCTCAGTAAAGCATGTCTTAATTGTTTATAATTGGCTAATATTTGGGTGGAAATACTCTTACATGACCCTGTTTTAGAGAATAACTCTTAAGAACAGAGGCAGTACCACTAAATAAATAATCTCATGTACCTTTTGTTTTCAATACATGGACGAAAATAGGTTTTCTCGTTTTTATTTTCAGTCACTTAAAAAATGAATTTGCAGACGCCTACTGGTTTCTGTATAGAAGCATTGACTAAGACTATTCATAATGGTAAACCATTCTCTGCTGTGTGGGAGAGGCATGTTTCCTGTACTTTTGGACATAACACGCTCATGTCACATGAACATAACTTTCCCTGGAGATCTTTTAAGGTGTAGTTAACAACTGCTTGCAAACTGTATCTTTTCTTATAATCTTGTTTTCTGTAGTCCCATGATAATATATAGATACCATGACCTCCAGTTAGTTTCAATTGTGAAAATTTGTTTTTTTTTAGGTCAATATTGCACCAAACAGTAGGAGGAATCCATAATCCTCTTGTGATTTTTACATCGTAGATCTCTGTTATTCTCCAGTTAGTCAGTCATGGAGAACAAGGTTAACACAGTGAAATAAAATTTACTAGTAATTAAAAAAAAGGTTTTATCATAGTGTCACTTTCATTTCATTACATTTTAAATTTTCTTTCTGAACTGGACAAAGGGCAGTATAATTAGTAAATTTACATCCTTTAAGCTCATACCCTATAAGAGGTGCAAAGAAATGACTAATATGCTAGTTGGGGGGAAATGGAAGGGCAAGACTTGGATAAGCTAATTGTGATGTTCATAGGCAGGGTTCCTGAATGGATTTCTGAGTTGGTTACCTTGTTACTGTTTCTTTGTTTACCTCAAAGTTTTTCTTCCTGTAAATATTGTCCACCTGAATGGCATAATTTCTTCAAAATTTAATACTTAGTACTTATTTAATTTCATGTGCTTATTGCCTTGATCTTGAAATCACTAAAGTTTGCATTGAGAAGAGAAGAGCCAGCTTTTACAAAAACCATATGGGATCTGGTATCTCATTATGGATAGATTCTCATTATCCCTTAATTATTTTACCCGATTTTCTCTCTCATTTTTTGCATGTTACTTGAACATTTATATTCTACCTTCCAAATAACTAAGTAAGTTTTGTGGATTAAAAAAATTTTGTTCCAAATTAATAGCTCCAAAGAGAATACCATCCCATAGCATCTTGACAATGGCAGTTTACCACTGCATAGAGTTGTAGGTGAAGTTAGTTGTCTATACTAATGGTGATCAAGGTGTTTCTTGGGAAAAATACCATGAAAATTCATCATTTCTTCATATGGATTCTGGGTAAAAAGCTTGTCTGACTCATTTTGGGCAAGTAAAAAACTATTGTCAATTCCAATTGTCATAATAAGAAGACGTGTGGCATTTCTGACCACATACCTGCTCTTCTTAGTAAAGGTGTGTTGACATGTGGTAGTGCAGCTTAAATGACTTATTTCTGTATTATCATCATGCTTCTTTAAATAGAAAGAGATAAGAATATTCAGGATTTTAAATATTCAAATAAGCATGAGGATGAAATTATGAGTTGTTAGAACTGGCATTTGTGTCAAAGAGCTACTTTGCCTGGAATCTGTATCGTGTGGAAAACTAAAGACTTAACTGAAGCTCAGAATTTGCATCTGAGGTGCTTGACACCTTATTAACCTTTACAAAGAAATGTAGGCCAGAGGTTACAGAAGTGTGTTAATTGGCCCATAGACAAGATCTTAAAAATTGAAATTTGTTGCCAGCATTTAAAAATCAGGAAACCCATAAAGATTTCTAACTTCTTTTGAAAAAAAGAGAGAGAGGTCTGGCCACATAGATCGGATATCCTCACAGGCCTTCAGTCTGCCTGGGCTGAGGAACAGCTGCCCCTTTTGAGTAAAAGAGACTGTGTAACTAAGACTGTATTTCAGTCTGAGGTACAGCTAAAAATAAGGGTTGGACAGAGATGCCAGCTTTTGTTTTGTTGGAAGGACTAAGAAAGTGAATTGGTGATTTACTTAGCATTAATTTAATGCTCTAGAGGTCACAAATTATTGTAACAGGGATTTCAACAAAATTAATTTTAATTTATAAAATTAATTTTAATTTTTAAAAATTGAAACTGGACTTAAATATTAACTAGTTATATTAAAAATGAACTCCAGATCAAACTAAACACTTTTTTTTTTTTTTAAAGATTTTATTTATTTTTAGAGAGAGGGGAAGGGAGGAAGACAGAGAAGGAGAGAAACAGCAATGTATGGTTGCCTCTCACATGGCCCTCACGGGGACCTGGCCTGCAACCTAGGCATGTGCCCTGACTGGGAATCGAACCGGGACTCTTTGGTTCCCAGCCCGCGCTCAATCCACTGAGCTACACCAGCCAGGGCTCAAACGAAACACTTTTAAGAAAATTTTCTATTGAAGCAATTTGAACTGGAACCAAAATGTATCACTCCAAAGAGTTTTGATCTAGAGCAAAAGCAGATGAAAATAATCTATGACCCAACTAAGATCGAACCAAATTATTCTTTTATTTACTTCTAGTCCCAGGAGTAAAATATTATTTTCAGTGTTTGTAGTGAATGTACGAGAAATGACTGTAAACACAGCATGTTGTACCAATTTTCAAACTTTGTCTTGCTAACCTCCTAAAGCATCATTTATCTTATCTTGATTCCACTGCTATTTTTAAATTTTTTTTATTGTTGTTCAAGTACAGTTGTCTCCATTTTCCCACCACCACATCCCCCTCCCTCCCACTCCCACTTTCCACCCTTAATCCTGTCCCTCTTTGGCTTTGTCCATGGTACCCTTATACATGTTCCTTGATGACTCTTCCCCTTCTTTCCCCCATTATGTCTTTCCCCCCTCCCCTCTGGTTACTGTCAGTTTGTTCGTTTTTTCAGTGTCTCTGGTTATATTTTACTTGCTTGTTTGTTTTGTTGATTAGGTTCCACTTGTAGGTGAGATCATGGTATTTGTACCTCACCGCCTGGCTTATATCACTTAGCATAATGCTCTCTAGTTCCATCCATGGTGTTGCAAAGGGTAGGAGTTCTTTCTTTCTGCTGTGTGGTATTCCATTGTGTAAATGTACCACAGTTTTTGACCCACTCATTTACTATGGGCACCTAGGTTGCTTCTAGCACTTGGCTATTGTAAACTGGACTGCTATGAACATTGGGGTGCATAGGTTCTTTTGAATTGATGTTTCAGGGCTCTTAGAGTATAATCTCAGCAGTGGAATTGTTGGGTCAAAGGCAGTTCCATTTTTAGTTTTTTGAGGAAATTCTATACTGTTTTCCACAGTGGCTGCACCAGTCTGCATTCTCACCAACAGTGCACTAGGGTTCCCTTTTCTCCACAACTTTACCAGCACTTGTTTGTTGATTTGTTTATGATGGCCATTCTGACCGGTGCGATGTGGTATCTCATTGTGGTTTTAATTTGCATCTCTCTGATGGCTAGTGATGCTGAGCATCTTTTACTATGTCTCTGGGTCCTCTGTATGTCCTCCTTGGAGAAGTGTCTGTTCAAAACCTTTGCCCATTTTTTAATTGGATTGTTTGTCTTCCTGGAGTGGAGTTGTGTGAGTTCTTTATATATTTTGGAGATCAAACCCTTGTCTGAGATATCATTCACAAATATATTTTCCCATACAATTGGATCCCTTTTTATTTTGCTGATTTTTTCTTCAGCCATGCAGAAGCTTTTTATTTTGATGAAGTCCCATTTGTTTATTCTTTATGTCCCTTGCTCTAGGGGACATGTCAGTGAAAATAGTGCTGCGTGGAATATCTGAGATTTTCCTGCCTGCGTTCTCTGTGACTTTTATGGTGTCATAACTTACATTTAACGTCTTTTATCCCTCTTGAATTTATTTTTGTGTATGGTGTAAGTTGGTGATTGAATTTCATTTTTTTTGCATATAGTTGTCCAGATCTCCTAACACCATTTGTCGAAGAGACTATTTTTACTCCATTTTATGCATCTTCCCCTCTTTGTCAAATATTAATTGACCATAGAGACTTGGGTTTATTTCTGATCTCTCTATTCTGTTCCATTGATCTATGTGTCTGTTCTTATGCCAGTACCAGGCTGTTTTGATTACAGTGGCCTTGTGATTTAGTTTCATGTCAGGTATGGTGATCCCTCCTACTTTGATCTTCTTTCTCAAAATTGCTGCGGATATTCAGGGTTGTTTATGGTTTCATATAAATTTTTGAAATGTTTGTTCTATATCTGTGAAATATGTCATTGGTATTTTAATAGGGATTGTGTTGAATCTGTAAATTGCTTTGGGTAGTATGGACATTTTGATGATGTTAATTCTTGCAATCCGTTAGGAGCCATCCTGAGTGGTTTCAGGGACTGTAGCCTCATTAATGGTCAATAAGGGTCCCATGACTATAGCTGAGTAAAAACACTTTGGGGACATGAGCCACTAAGGAGACAGAAATTTCCTCCTGGCAGGAGTGCAGCCCCTGCCTTCCTCACTTCTCCCTGCTTGGCCCAGGTGAATGACTGGTTAGCCAATGAAGGGTAAGACCCCTCAAAGGTGGGGTGACCTAAGATAGCACAGTTGTGATGGGCCATTAGGGAAGGACTTAAGGGTCTATAGAGAAGGGGCAGAAAGACCCTCACCCCTTGGCTTTGCCATAGCCTGATTCCTCAGTCTTTCTGTAAAAGTCTCCTAGTCTCTTGGCTGCTTTGGTCTCCCTGCCTGACTCAGCTTGGGAACAGTGCCAGAGGCAGCTGCGATCTTGTACTGGACCTTGTACTGGACCTTGTACTGGAACAGATGGCTCCTGGGGGCGAATCTGGCCATAGAAAGAATATACGTTGTTTCCTTTGAGGCTTGCTCTTGTACTGTTGCTATGAAACAGACACTTGAACTAAAGCCAACCCTGACCAGAGACAATCCCTGTGTTTCTTCAACTATTATCTGTAAATGATGTCAGTTTTTCATGACTGTAGCTTTTTGGACATTGGTTGATGAGCTTTATGTGCATACTATATATCTCTGTGTGAGCTGAACTCAATAAAAACGCAGGAAAGGAAATGTTCAGGACCTTTCTCCTCTGAGAGACTGTTCACCTTTCCTCCCCAAGCAGATGTCTTGGTAGATTTATTCTTATCTGCGACTATGGGGGTGTTCTGCAGGCGGAACCCCCCGTCTTATCCCCCCAATCCATGAACATGGTATTTGCTTCCATTTATTTTTGTCTTCCTTAATTTCTTTCTTCAGTGTTGTATAGTTTTCTGAGTACAGGTGTTTTACCTCCTTCTTTAAGTTTATTCCTAGGTACTTTATTTTTGTTGTTGCTATAGCAAATGGGATTTTTCCACCTGATTTCTGTTTCTGGTATTTCATTGTTGTTGTACAAAAATGCCTTTGATTTCTGAATATTGACCTTGTTACCTGCTGCTTTGCTGAATTCACTTACTAGGTCAAGTACTTTTTTAGTGGAATCTATAGGGTTTCTTTGTACACTATTATGTCATCTGCAAACAATCACATTTTTGCTTCCTCCTTTCCAATTTGTATGCCTTTTATTTTTTCTTGTCTGATCTTTGTGGCTAGGACTTCTAGTACTATGTTGAATAGAAGTGGTAAAGTGGACATCCTTGACTTGTTCCTGATCTTAATGGGAAAACTTTCAGTTTTTGCCTATTGAGTATGATGTTCGCTATAGATTTTTCATGTATGGCCTTTATTATTTTGAGTTATGCTCCCGCTACTTCCATTTTGTTGAGTGTTTTATCATAAATGGTGCTGTACCTTATCAAATGCTTTTTCCGGATCTATTGGTATGATTATGTGATTTTTGTCTTTTGTTTATGTGATGTATTACATTTATTGACTTCTGAATATTATACCATCCTTGCATCCCTGGGATGAATCCCATTTGATCATGGTGTATGGGCTTTTTGATGCATTGTTGCATGCGCTTTGCCAATATTTTGTTGAGGATTTTAGTGTGTATGTTCATCAGTGATATTGGGCTGTAGTTTTCTTTTTTCTTTTTTTTTTTGCATCTTTGTATGGTTTTGGGATTACGATGATACTGGCTTTATAAAAAGAGTTTGGTAGTCTTCCCTTTGGGATTTTTTCGAATGGTCTGAGAAGGATAGGGGTTAATTCTTCCTTAAATGTCTCTGGTTATAAATTCGCCTGTGAAACCATCTGGTCCAGGGTTTTTATGTGATGTGCGTTTTTGATTACTGCTTCAATTTCACCAGCTGCTATTGGTCTGTTTAGGCTTTCTGCTTCTTCTTCATTCAGATTTGGGAGAATATATTTTTTTAGAAATTTGTCCATTTCATTGAAGTTTGCAAATTTCTTGGCATATTGTTTTTTGTAGTAATTTCTTACAATTCTTTGTTTTGTATTTCTGTGGTATCAGTTGTAATTTCTCCTCTTTAATTTTTTCTTTTATTCATTTGGGTCCTATTCCTTTTTTTCTTGATGAATCTGGTTAAAGGCTTGTCTGTTTTGTTTATTTATTTATTTTTTTCTTTTTAAGAGAGGGAGAAAAACATCAGTGTGCTAGAGATACATGGATCTGTTGCCTCTTGCACATTCCCAACTGGGGACCTGGCCCAAACCCAGGCATATGCCCTGACTGGGAATTGAACCGGCAACCTTTTGGTTCATAGGCTGGCACTCAGTCTATTGAGCCACACCAGCCAGGGTGATTTTGTTTCTTTTCAAAGAAAAAGCTCCAGGATTTATTGATCCTTGGAATTGTTCTTTTAGTCTCTATGTCATTTAATTCTGTTCTGATCTTGGTTATTTCCTTCCTTCTACTCACTCTGGGCTTTCTTTGTTGTTCTTCTTCCAGTTCTTATAGATATAGGGTTAGGTTGTTTATTTGAAATGTTTCTCTCTTTTTGAGGTAAGCCTGTACTGCTCTGAACTTCCCTCTCAGGACTTCCTTTGCTGTGTCCCATAAGTTTTGGACTGTTGTGTATTCATTTTCATTTGTTTCCAGAAACTTTTTGATTTCTTCCTTGATCTCATTATTCACCAATTCATTGTTTAATAGCATGCTGTTCAGTCTTCAGCATGCTATTGCAGTTTGAATATTTTTGAACTTTTTTCCTTGTGGTTGGTTTCTAGTTTCAAGTCCTTATGGTCCAAAAAATGCTTCAATTTTCTTGAATTTGTTGAGGCTTGTTTTGTGTCCTGTCATGTGGTCTGTCTGTCTTTGAAAATGTTCCATGTGCATTTGAAAACAATATGTATTTTGCTTCTTTGGGATGAAAGGCTCTATATATATCAGTTAAGTCCATTTGATCGAGGACATGTTCAATGCCACAATATCTTTGTTGATATTTTGTTTGGAAGATCTATCCATTGTTGACATGGGGTGTTAAAATCCCCACTATAACTGTGTTTCTGTTTGTATCTTTCTTGAAGTCCTCCAAAATTTTCTTTGTATATCTGGGTGGTCCTTTGTTGGGTGCATATATGTTTACAATATTTATGTCTTTTTGATGGATTCTTCCCTTGAGTATTATAAAGTGTCCTTCTGTGTCTTTTTTATGGCCTTTGTTTTGAAGTCTATTTTATCAGATACAAGTATTGCCACCCATCTTTTTTTTCCTGTCCATTTGCTTGTAATATTTTTTTACAACCCTTTACGTTCAATCTGAGTAGCTCTTTTGTTCTGAGGTGAGTCTCTCGTAGGCAGCGTATGTGCCGTTCATGTTTTCTTATCTATTCAGCTACCCTGTGACTTTTGATTGGAGCATTTAATCCATTTACATTTAAGAGTATTATTGATAGGTACTTATTCTTTGCCATTTTACCCCCTTATACGTGTGTTCCTCCTTTTCTCACTCTTTTTCTTCCTCTTCTTAAAGCAGTCCGTTTAGCATATCTTGCAGTGATGGTTTGGTGGAGGTATATTCTTTTAACCTTCTTTTGTCTAGGAAGCTTCTTATTTCACCTTCCATTTTAATTGAGAGCCTTGTTGGGTAGAGCAGTCTTGCTTGCAGGGTTTTGATTTTTATTACTGGGAATATTTCTTGCCATTTCCTTCTGGCTTGTAATGTTTCTGTTGAGAGTCAGCTGCTAGCCTTATCAGGGCTCCCTTGTATGTTAGTTCCTGTTTCTCTCTTGCTGCCTTTAGGATTCTCTCTTTCTCTCTTTTTTTTCACCCTGTACACCCCCTCCCACCTGCATTCCCCCCATTTAGTTCATGTCCATGGGTCATACATACAAGTTCTTCGGCTTCTACATTTCCTGTACTGTTCTTAACCTCCCTCTCTCTGTTTTCTACCTACTATTTATGCTACTTATTCCCTGTTCCTTTCCCCTATTCCTCCCTCTCCTTCCTCACTGATAACCCTCCATGTGATCTCCATTTCTGTGATTCTGTTGCTGTTCTAGTTGTTTGCTTAGTTCGTTTTTGCTTTAGTTTTATTTTAGGTTCAGTTTGTAATAGTTGAGTTTGTTGTCATTTTACTGTTTGTATTTTTGATTTTGTTATTTTTCTTAGATAAGTCCCTTTGACATTTCATATAATAAGGGCTTGGTGATGATGAACTCCTTTAACTTGACCTTATCTGGGAAGTATTTTATCTGCCCTTCCATTCTAAATGATAGCTTTGCTGAATAGAGTCATCTTAGATGTAGGTCCTTGCCTTTCATGACTTGGAATACGTCTTTCCAGCCCTTCTCACCTGTAAGATTTCTTTTGAGAAATCAGCTGATAGTCTAATGGGAAGTCCTTTGTAGGTAACTGTCTCCTTTTCTCTTGCTGCTTTTAAGATTCTCTCCGTTAATCGTGGGTACTGTAATGATGATGTGCCTTGGTGTGTTCCTCTTTGGGTACAACTTCTTTGGGACTCTCTGAGCTTCCTGGAGTTCCTGGAAGTCTGTTACCTTTGCCAGATTGGGGCAATTCTCTTTCATTATTTGTTCAAATAAGTTTTCAATTTCTTGCTCTTCCTCTTCTCCTTCTGGCACCCCTAAGATTCAGATGTTGGAACGTTTACACGTTAAGCATGGCATCAGTCCCTAGGGACTGACAGTGAACTTTCCATTTGGGCGGTGTTGGTCCGTTGGGACTGACAGTGAACTTTTCGTTTGGGTGACATCGGTGCACGAGACCGGCAGTATCAAGGTTGAAAAATAAATGTTGTAATTTTAATGTAGTTTTGCATTGGCTGCACCATCTTGCACCTGTTCATACTCTAACTCAATACCCGTCGAGTGGTCGCGGGCCCTCTGCTTGAATGGAAAGCCCTGCAGAATAGGCTTGCGCTTGACGTGTTAAAGATGTCTTGGAGGTTCCTAAGCCTCTCCTTATTTTTTTGAATTCTTGTTTTTCATTCTGTTCTGGTTGAATGTTTCTTTCTTCCTTATGGTCCACACCGTTGATTTGAGTCCGGTTTTCTTCCTGTCACTGTTGGCTCCCTGTACATTTTTCTTTATTTCACTTAGCCTAGACTTCGTTTTTTTCATCTAATTTGTGACCATATTCAACCAGTTCTGTGAGCATCCTGATTACCAGTGTTTAGAACTGTGCATCTGATGGGTTGACTATCTCTTCGTCACTTAGTTGTGTTTTTTCTGGAGCTTTGATCTGTTCTTTCATTTGGGACTTTTATTTTTTTGTGTGTATGTGTTGGCGTTCCTGTTAGTAAGGGGTAGAGCCTTAGGTGTTCACCAGGGCAGGGTAACCCATGTTACTGCATTGTGATGCTGCATGTGAGAAAGGGTCCGAGAGGGAAAAATGCCTCTTGCTCCTCTCTTTGCCGGTTTTCAGTTACTTCCCCCACTAACTGCAATCAAATTGGGCCCTTCTGGTGCTTATTCTGGGGACGTGGGTATTGTGTACACTCTAGCACCCTGTGAGTCTCTCCAGTGAACTCTCCTGTGAGTCTGGGAGTCCTGCTGCTGCCTCAATCCTCACAGGTGTTTTCAGTCAGAGGTTTGAGGCTTTATTTCCCTGGGTTGGCACTCTGGCTTGCTCGGTCTGTCTCACTCGCCAGTTGTTCCTCCTGGTTTATCTGCACTCGAATGTGGGATGTCTCGGTCCTCAATCCGCTGCCTGGCCGGGTCTGCCAGCTGCTGCCCTGCCTGCCAGCCACAGCCTTGCCTGTTCTGGTCCTCTAGCCTCTGCCTTGCCGAGAGTCCTCTCTGCCTGGCTGCCCATCTCCACCCCTCTTCCCAGTCTGGATGAATGTTTCTTCTTTAACTCCTTTGTTTTTGGACTTCCATACAGTTCAATTTTCTGGCAGTTCTGGTTGTTTTTTGTTTTTAAATTTGTTGTTGTCCTTCTTTTGGTTGTGCGAGGAGGCACAGTGTGTCTATGTACGCCTCCATCTTGGCTGGAAGTCTTTCTCTCTTTTTTATTAAAGATTTTATTTATTTTCAGTAAGATAGGAAGGGAGAGAGAAAGAGAGGGATAGAAACATCGGTGTGTGTGTACCTCTTGCGTATCCCCAACTGGGGACCTCGCCTGCAACCTGGGCAGGTGCCCTGACTGGGAATTGAACCATCGACCCTTTGCTTTGCAGGCTGGCACTCCATCCACTGAGCAACACCAGCCAGGGCTAAGATTCTCTCTTTGTCTTTAAATTTTGCCATTTTAAATATGATGTGTCTTAGAGTGGGCCTTTTGAGTTCCTCTTGAATGGGACCCTCTGTACTTTGTGGACTTGTGTGGCTTTTTCTCTCATCAAATTAGGGAAGTTTTCCATCATTACTGTTTCAAACAGGTTTTCTATTCCTTGCTTCTCTTCTGGTGTTGAGAGCCGGCCTATACCCATTTCATGGCACAGTCAGGATGGATGAGACGCCTCCGTGTCGCAGATTTCAACCCGCAAAATCCGTGGGGGGGACCGCCCCGATCGCGTGAATCAATCTTACCCAGAGACACGCTTGGAGATGAGAATCCGGCTGCCACGGGTCTTTCCGTCCACCTCCATCTTGGGAAAAAGACCTCGTGGGTAGCTTAGCCGGGGTTTTTATTAGAGGCTTTAGGACATATTTACATTGGATTGATTATTCATGGGATTAAGCAGAACAGGGATAGGTTTACTCATTAGCAGAGCAGGATGTAAATTCAGGTCCAGTGGCAGACAGGACCAGGGTATACATTAAACAGGAGACAGGTAAATTGAGGGTAAGCTAGCTAGGGCTGTTAACTTTTAGGACCATAGAACATTGAGGCAGTGATTTATTAATTTAAGCTTCCGAACTTTGGGAAGAAGAGACCCAGCAAGTTATAATTTCTTAAGATACATTTTTGCCAAATTTCTATTAGAGAATTCCTATTCCACAGACATGATCCACACTTGTCCACATAGGAATCACGCGGAGCTGCGCTCAAAACACGTAAATTCCGGAACATGCGTGTTTATACACGTGTGGAAAGAATCCCCACACCTCTGCTGTGCAGTTCTCCTATATATCTCTCTTTACATGCTTGCTTTTGTTGAATAATTGGTGGTAGGATTCTTAGATATTGGCACTTTGCTATTGAAGATTGGCACAGTTCTCATGATTTTGCGTAGAATGACTTACTGGCCATTTTTCCCCACATGAAAGTGTTAAGGAGAGGAATAGGCTTTGACCAGGACATCTGCCAAAATGCTGAAGAAGGTCGTTGCTCGGGGCAGTGCCTCCTGAAAAATTAACACTTGTAGGCTCAAGGTTTATTAGAGCCACAACCACCCCCCATCCCCAATATAGATAACGAATTTCCTTGGCTAAAAAACTATCTAACTCAGACTATTCAACATGAAAGCAATCGTTTGTTCAGCATAAGAGAAATCTGAAATATTCTGTTTTTTTCTAAATTGCTCATGTGTCAGCTTTTTCCTGCCTTAATGATTTGTAACATACCTCTGTTTCTCACACTGATCGTAAAACACTCCTTATAAAAATAAAGAAAAATTCTTTTGGAGTGTCAGTTGGAGCAAAGAGGCCTGACTGTCCTCCGGACTCCACTGACGGCGTCTGGATTCGTTCCCTTTCACCTCTACCGTTCATCCTTCCGGGACCCGGAGACCCACCGAGGCTGGACCCTGGTATTCTGGTATCCCTATTACATGGCTATTACTGCGTTTTGTTGTCTCTCAGTTCCCTTAACCCCTCTTCTTTTTGAGTCTTTTCTCCTTTTCTTGCTCTTTCTGTGAGTTTTTTCCTACTTTGTCCTTCAGCTTGTTGATTTGATCTTCTGCTTCATCTAGTCTGATTTTGATTCCTTCTATTGTGTTCTTCAATTCAGAAATTGTATTCTTCATTTCCTCTTGGCCCTTGTTGATTGTTTCTATGTCCTTTTTCATGCTTACAGAGTTTTCAGTAAGTTCTTCATAGTTTCCCTGTAAATTCTGGTAATTCGCATTGAACTCATTGAGCTTTCTTATAACCATAGTTTTGAACTCAGTATCTGATAGTTGATTTGCCTCTATTTCATTTAGCACTCTTTCTGGGGATTCCCCCTTTCCTTTTGATTAGGGTTGTTCCTTTGTTTTCCCAGTATTTGTGAGACTCTTCTTTGCTTCTGCTTCTTAAACTGATCTGTTAATTCTTTCTGACTTTGTGGTGTGAACTTCTATGTTAGGAGGCCTATGAGATTCAGTGGTGTAGTCTCCTTGATCACCTGAACTAGATGCTCTTGGGATGCCCTTTATGCTGTTTATGTTGGCTGTCTGGATGTAATTGGGTTTTGATTGTTGTTGAGTGGATCCTTCCCTCCAGCTGGTTAACTGAGGGTCATTTTGCCACCACGTCTTGTGTGCTGTTGTGCAGGTGGATAGGTTGTGCCGAAGCTGATTCTTTTGTTTGTCGAGGTTGTAAGACTTCTCTCTTGCTATTGCTCAGTTATATGTTCCAGGTGGTTCTCCACAATTGAGTTGTAATTCCTTATTGTCCCTGGGAGGAGTTTAAGTGTGACTTCCACTCACTCCTCTGCCATCTTTGGCTTTGATTCCACTACTTTCTAATGGAACACATACCAAAAAAAATTTATTGATTTGCACATAATATTTGTGGCTGTGTTTGTGATGATTATCCAGAAAATTTTGTATGTCCTTTTACCAATGACTTCTCATGTTTTATTATTGTTTTTCCAATTCATCTAATTCTTCTCCAGTAAAAGTTGAATCCTGGTGCTGAGTGGTTAGCTTTTGTAGCCTCTTATGGCTTATTTTGTGCTTTTATACTCTCTGTCTTCTCTGTACTGTTGTTGGTAGGTGCCTTTATAAGCCTCCTCAAGAATGAGGTTGCAGAGAAAGTGAGATTAAACTGCTTATGAAGTTTATTTAGATCGGAGTTTCTCCAGGTGAGGGTAATAGTCCAACTGGATCAGAATCACTTGAGGTCACTTGTTCAAAACAATGAAGATTTCCTAATCTTCATGACCTAAATCACGATCTTTGATAATAGGAGTGTGGAAATTTTATTTCTGATTATTTTTAAAACCTTTTTATTTTTAGAAACTGTAGATTCACATGCAGTTGTAAGGAATAATATGGAGAGAACCCTTGTATCTTTATCCCACAATGGTAAGAATATTTAAAAAAAACGCAGTTAATCTCTTATTTTCAAAATTTTACATGACAGTTTAAAAATTTTGATCGAAGTCTGCATACATATAGAAAAGTATACACATTTATTGTAAAGAGACAGGTTCTTGAATTTTTCATGGTGAGCGTGCCTGTGTGTAACCAGCCCCCAGATCAGGGAAAACTGTGTCAACCCTCTGGAAGATCTCTCGTGCCTCCTTTCAGTCACTCTCAGGGTAAAACCTCTTCTGAAGGGGGTCGTGTAGTATGTAATCTTTCATGTCTACCTGTTTTGTTTGTTAATTGGGAAATTCATAGAACACAAAATTAATTATTTTAAAGTAAATAATTCAGTGACATTTAAGCATTCATAATGTATGCCCCCACCACTGCTTTTTCTTTTAATTTTCTAGAATTATATTTTATTAATTATGCTATTACAGTTGTCCTGATTTTTCCCCCTTTGTCCCCCTCCACCCAGCATCCCTGAGTTTCTCAGGCAATCCTCACACCATTGTTCATCCATGGGTCATGTGTATAAGTTCTTTGGCTACTCCATTTCCTATACTGTACTTTATAGCCCCATGACTATTCTGTAGCTACCTGTTTGTGCTTATTAATCCCCTCACCTCTTCACCCCTTTCCCTACACCTCCCTCCCATCTGGCAACCATCAAGACACTCTCTGTATCCATGATTCTGTCTCTGTTCTTCTTGTTTGCTTAGTTCTTTAGATTCAATTGTTGATAGATATGTGTTTTTTGCCATTTTATGTTCATAGTTTTGATCTTTTTTTTCTTAAATAAGTCCCTTTAATATTTCATATAATAATAGTTTGGTGATGATGAACTCCTTTAATTTTTTCTTGTCTGGGAAGCTCTTTATCTGCCCTCTGATTGTAAATGATAGCTTTTCTGGGTAGAGCAATTTTGGTTGTAGGTCTCTGGCTTTGATGACTTGAATATTTCTTGCTAATCCCTTCTAGCCTGCAAAGTTTCGTTAGAGAAATCAGCTGACAGACTTATGGGGACTCCTTTGTAGGTAATTAACTGTTTTTATCTTGCTACTTTTAAGATTCTCTCTTTATCTTTAACTTTTGGCATTTTGATTTTGATGTGTCTTGGAGTGGACTTCCTTGCATCTGTCTTGTTTGGGGACCCTCTGTGTTTCCTGGGCTTGCATATCTATTTCCTTCACCAAGTCAGGGAAGTTTTTTTCATTATTTTTCAGTAGATTTTCAATTTTTTCCTTTTTCTCTTCCTGTACTCACGCTCTTATGAGTGTTGGACCTCTTGAAGTTGTCCCAGAGGCTGCTATACACTATCCTCGTTTTTTTGGATTCTTTTTTAAAATTTGTTACTCTGATTGGTTGTTTTTTGCTTCCTTATGTATCTAATCATTTATTTTGTTCTTGGCTTCATCCACTCTACTGTTTCCCTGTAAATTATTCTTTATTTCAATGAGTGTATCCTTTGTTCCTTTTTAATTATGTTTTATTGATTATTCTATTACAGTTGTCTTGATTTTTCCTCCTTTGCCCCCTGACACCCAGCACTCCCCCACTCCCTCAGGCAATACCCCTACCATACATAGTTCATATCCATGGGTCATGCATATAAATTCTTTGTCTACTGAATTTCCTAAATTGTACTTATAGCCTCATGTCTATTCTGTAACTACCTATTTGTATGTCTTAATCCTCTATCTCTTTGTCCATTCTCCCACAATACCTTCCCATCTGGCAGCCACCTAGTAACTGCTTTTCTCTTGCTGCTTTTAAGAGTCTCTCTTTATCTTTAATCTTTGGCATTTTAATTATGATGTGTCTTGGAGTGGGCCTCCTTGCATCCATCTTATTTGGGACTTTCTGTGATTGCTGGACTCGCATGTCTACTTTCTGCACCAAATTAGGGAATTTTTCTTCCACTTTTTTTTCATGTAGATTTGCAATTTCTTGCTCTTTCTCTTCTCTTTCTGGCATTCCTATGATGAGAATGTTGGACCTCTTGAAGCTGTACAGAGGCTGCTTATAGTATCCTTATTTTTTAATTTTTAAAAATTTTTTTTATATCTTGTTCTGTGCAGTGTTTTTTTGCTTCCTTATGTTCCAAATCATTGATTCGATTTTTGGCTTCATACACTCTACTGTTGTTTTCTTGTAAATTTGTCTTTGTTTCAATAGTGAATCCTTCATTTCTGACTGGATCTTTTTTATGCTGCTGAGGTCCTCTCCAAGTTCGTTGAGTGTCCTTACAACTAGTGTTTGGAACTCTGCATCTGATAGATTGCTTATCTCCATTTTGTTTAGCACTTTTTTCTTGAGTTTTGATCTGTTCTTTCATTTGGGCCATGTTTCTTTGTTTCCTCATTTTGTCAGCTTCCTTGTGTTTGTCATTATGTATTAGGTAGAGCTGCATTGATTCCATGTCTTGGTAGCGTGGCCTAGTATAGTAGGTGTCCTTTAGTGTCCAATGTCACAGCCTCCCCTGTCAGCCAAGCTGGTATTTGAGGTGCACCCACCCTCCTTTTTTAGGCTGAGCCTCAATTAGTATTATCAGATCAATGGGAGGAATTTACTCAGGCTGGTCAGCCGAAGGATTGGCTCTGACCACTGACCACCAACCTTCGCCCTCTGTGGTGTATCAGCTGTGCATGCAGGTAGAAGGAGGTTGTGTTCCACTGTGGTCTGTAGCTGTCCACTGGTGAACTGGCCCTGGGGTTTCCTGGGTGGTACAGGCCAGGTTAGTCCCAACTTGTGTTTTCCCCGAGGCACGCTGCCTGAGCTATAAAGCAATCTGAGATGGCTGCTACTTGTACTGGGCTTGGAGATTCCCAGGTGAAGCCAAACTGTGAATCTAGGCTGGCTGCTGTTGGTGAGGGCCTTGGGGCTCATTGAGGCCAGCTGTTGCTTGTTTGAGAGGATTAAGGAAGTTGTGAAGCTAGAGCCAAGACTATCCATTCACATGGAAAAGCAGCTTGGGTGGGCCTGTAAATTTGGTGGGGCAGAGTCTCTGGGGACCTCCAAGAGGGTCAAACAGTATTAGCCAGGTTGAGGGAGTTTTAGATTGGGCACCAGCCTTCCAGATCTGTAGGGGGACGACCCAGAAAAGGGACAGTGACCTCTGCTCACCTTGTTGCCGGACACCTCAGCCCCCCCTTGTATGCCACCAGTGCCCCTCAAACCACCACCCCTGCGCCAGAGCCCAGATAGAGTGAGTCCGTGTATGGGTTTTTTAAGAACTGCTTGGGGCTCCAGCTACTTTTCCACTGAATTAATACTCACTGGTTTTTGTAGCCAGAAGTTGTGGGGACTTATCTTCCTGGCACTGGAACCCTGGGTTGGGGGACCTCCTGTGGGGTTGGGACTCCTTGCTCCCAAGATATCCCTCCCAAGTTTTATCCACTACACATGGGTGAGGGACCAGCACATTCCATGTCTTCGCTTCTCCTACGAGTCTGGACAGGTGTGATTTCTTTAATTCCATAGTTGTCAAACTTCCATTCAACTGGAATTCTTAGTTTGAGTGATGGTTATATATTTTACTTGTAGTTTTGATTTGGTTGTGTGAAGAGGTGAGCCATGTCCGCCTACACTGCCGTCTTCCTGCCTCTACCACCGTGTTTTCTGTCTCGTTTTAATACATTGTATCTCTCCAAAGGCAATGCTGTGACCATTAGATGGTTGCTTTTCATTCCATCCTTTTTCAGCTCTTGGTGACCACCGATCTGCTTTCTCTCTGTGGATTTACAGATTCTGGAGATTACATGTAAATGAAATCATGCAATATGTGACCTTTTGTGTCTGATTTCTTTCAGTTAGCATGATGTTTTCAAAGTTCGTTCACATTATAGCATGTATCAGTACTTATTTTTTTGTGTGTAATATTATTCAAAATCATGTATATATTACAATTTTCTTTTTTCTTTTAAAGATTTTTATTTATTTTTAGAGAGAAGGGAAGGGAAGGAAAAAAGAGAGGGAGAGAAAGATTATTGTACACTTCCTACTGGGACCTGGCCCGTGGCCACAGCATGTGTCCGACCGGTTATTGAACGGGCTACACTTTGGTGCATAGTCAGGCACTTAGTACACTGAGCCACAACAGCCAGGGCTCTTTTTCTTTTTTTAAAAATCCTTATTCAAAGATATGCTTATTGATTTAGAGAAAGTGGAAGAGGGAGAGAGAGAGAGAAACATCAATCGTTGCGACTGGGGTTGGTACCTGCAACCTATGTATGTGCCCTAACTGGGGATAGAACCCACAGCCTTTTTTAGGTATACACGTTGATGCTTCCAATTGAGACACCTGGCCAGAGCTATACTACACTTTTTAAAATCCATCCATGTATTGATGGACATTTGAGCTGTTCCCACACTTGCTATTGTGACTAGTGTTTCTGTGAATATTCAGTACAGGTATTTGTTTGAGTACAGATTGCTGGGTCATGTGCTAATTCTGTGTTTAACTTTTTGTGAAACAACCAAACTTTCCACAGCATGTCAGCCATTTTACATTACCAACAGTAGTATACAAAAGTTACAATTTCTCCACATTTTTGTGCTTATGGTTTTCACTTTTCTAATGACTAATGATGTTGAGCATCTTTTCATGTGCTTGTTGACCATTAGTGTATCTTCAGAGAAGTGTTGAAGTCTATTCCAGTCCTTTACTTGTTTTTAAAATTGGGTTGTTTTGGTTGTTCTTATTGAAAGTTATAGGAATTCTTCACATATTCTGGATACTATGTTACTATTGCTTGTCTATATACTGGTATTTTAAACATTTTTTAATGTATTTATTTGGGGGAAAGGAATTCTTCACATATTCTGGATACTATATTACTATTGCATGTCTACATATTCATTTTTTAAACATGTTTTAATGTACTTATTTGCAGGAAAGAGAGAAAGAGAGAAAGAAATATCATTTTGTTGTTTCACTTATTCATTCATTAGTTGATTCTTATATGTGTCCTGACTGGGGATAAAATGCACAACCTTGGTGAATTGGGATGATGTGCTAATGAACTGAGCTACCTGGCCAGGTATCTTTGTATTTCTGAAATTATATCGAAGTAAATGCTTAAAAAGAAAAATAAATTGTAACTTCCCCTGTGGTCTTCATGTCTTCCCCTATAGCCCTTTAACCTTGCCCAGTACTCCTTGTCTTCTATCCTGTTTCATATGTGTTCATCATATTTACTACCATCTAATATGCCACTTATTTAATTTCTTGTTGTCTATCTCTCTTAGCTAGACTTGAGCCTCTATGTGGGCAGGGATATTTGTTTTGTTAACTGCTCTGTCCCCATGGTTTAAGATCAAGGATTAACAAGCTACAGCCTAAAAGCTAAATCTGGACTGCTTCCTGTTTTTGAATGGCCTGTGAACAAGGAATGGTTTTTGTTTTTTTAAATGGTTGAGACCCAAAGCATCTACTTTGAAAAAACTAGAGTGTTCAAAGCAAGCCCTAAAATAGATAGATAGATAAATACATCGTTGAAAAAAGTCAAAAGAAGAATATTTCATGACACCAGAAAATTATATGAAATTCAAATCTCAGTGTTTATAGATGAAGTTTTATTGGAATATAGCCATGATCATTCATTTGTGTATTTTCCCTGGCTGCTTTCACACTACAACAGCAGGAGTCTGTAGTTGTAGAATTTTCTGTGTGGCCTGCAAAGTCCGAACTATATAATATATTTGGCTCTTTACAGAAAATACTTGCCTGGCACGTAAATGCCCAATAAATAATTTTTGAATGAATGAGTTTTAACCTATACCACCATAGAAGAATCTAAATTGGAAATCTTTCAACAATTCAGTTCTTGAAAATTTGAGCTTAATTGGCTACTAAACAAAAATTTTCCAAGTGAATTTTTGGCAGCTCTATTCATTGGCCTCCATTCATACTTTAAGTAATGAGAATTGATGATGAAATACCACGGAATTTGTAATTCTTAGGGTAGTGTCAGGTGAGATAGATATATTGTACAAGTCTTACCAGTGGAGTTTGAAAAAAAAAAAGCAAACTACAACAACATTGAGTATACATCCTGTCTTTATTCTCCATTTAAAAAAAATTAAAAAAATAGTGTTTCAAAAACTGTTTGGGTTTTTCCCCTTTCTCGTAAGCTTTACATTATTAAAGCTACCTGCTTATTAATGAAGAAAGCAATTAAATTATATTTTGATATTATAGCCTACTTAATTTTGAATAAGAAACTATTATCACAAAGTTTTATTTTACTATATTTCAATCATATGATGTTTTTGTTGAATTTTCACTTGAATAACAGGGTATGAATATTAACATATTAGTAATTTCCTATAAATGTTTAACTTTTCCTTAAAGGAAGATTGGAAATTGGACAAACATAAGTCATTTTATATAAAAATTACTTTATAGTGTGCCAGTCTAGTTTTTGTACATTTGAAAACTAAATTGTTTGCATCTGTAAGAGCTGTTAATAGAGGTCTCATAACAGATCTGTACCCCAAAGGTACAGTGTATCTCATAGCCTTGCAAACAGTTCTTTTATTTTATGCTTTCAGCAAAGGACATTAAATGGGTAATACGGGTTGTGGTTTATAGTGAAAGAGTAATGCTTTGCAGATCTTTGCCTTGGCTTGGTGCTTCCAAATTTTATTAATAAGAAAGGGTTTCCATGTTGTGGTGGGGGTATAGCTGCTGACCTGCTGCCCTCTCTTTGCTGGGTTAAGCAGTCAAAGGTATCTTACTTTTTACAAGCTTTGTCTCTTCTGAAAGGTATGAATTAAGCCTAACCATGTTTTGCTTTTAATAAAAACTGAAAAGACTGTTGCTTGAATTTATTTTATTTCTTGTTTTAATTGTGAAAAGATTGAATTCTTAGCATTCTATTACAGTTTCCTGGCATTTCTCTATAGGAGTAAGTAACCTGTGAGAATCAATAAGTATCAGTTTGCTTAAGGAGTTATTGTTCACAATGATTAATTATTTCATTTATATCTAATTATAATTAACTCCTATTCATTCATTCTACAAATACTTATTGAGTACCTGCTGTGTACCAAGCATTACTTTAGACTTGGGATATAGCACTTAATGTTATGGGGTTTACATTCTATGGGGAGAATTAGACAAACAAAATTATATACAATGCTAGGTAGTAAAAAGTGCCATAAAGAAGAATAAATAGTAGAGAAAAGAAATTGGTGGGGGGAAATGCCAAGTCAGTAAGGGGAAGGCCCTGTGATAAGATGTCATTTGAGCAGAGACATGAACGAAATAGGGGAAAAAGCAACGGGAAGATGTTGGGGAAGGGAGTTTTTTGTTAGAGGGAAAAATATCCCATTGTCTCTTCTTATCCCACTTCATTCTTTGTAGTACTTGTCCTCACTGAACAGCAGCTATTTATATATACATACAGTGTGTATTTATTGACACTTTGATGGAATCATGCACTAAACTCAGCATTTCAAAGGAATAAATAAATGTGAAGGCCCTGAGTGGCTGTGTTCTTGGTGTGCTCAGGGAATTGCGAGGAAGAGGAAGTGAGTTGGGAGACGGAGGGGCTAGATCATGTAGGGCCTTGTCAATGTTGGAAATTAGCACTTTGGAATTTATTCTAAGTATGATGGGAAACTGTGGTAGGTTTTTGAATGGGAGTAGTAGGGTCTGACAGTTTTTAAAGGATTGCTGGCTTCTGATTGGACATAATGAATACTACTCGTATGAAATGATTCACGTCAGAAGATAGCTACAAATGAGCATTTAAAAAGCTGAAACATATTATTTGTAGAGTGAGTATATAAAGTGGTCAGTTTATATCGCGTGATAGGTGTACTTTTTAGTCAGTTTTATTGAAGTACAGTTTATATACAACAAAAGTCATCTATTTTAAGTGTGATGAGTTTTGACAAATGTTTACAATTATGTAACCACCAATACAGTCATGATGTATAAAATATTTTAACCACCTCCGAAATTCCCTCATACACCTATCTGCAGTTGATCCCCTTCTCTCACTGGCCCCTGACAACTACTCTACTTTTTATCATAATTTAGTCTTTCCTTGATTTTGTTACAAATGGAATCATACAATATGTGGTGTTTTGTGACTGGCTTCTTTCACTTAGCATAATGATTTTGAAATTCATCCATATTGGTGGGTGTATTAGGAGTGTGTTCCTTTTAGTTCTGAATAGTAGTTCATCGTATTGTTATGTCACAGTTTGTTTATTTACCAGTTGATCGGCATTGGACTGCTTCCAATTTTTGGCTGTTCTGATTAAAGCTGTTATGAACATTTGAATATAAGTCTTCATGAGGACATATGCTTTAATTTTTCTTGGATAAATACTTAGGAGTAAAATAAATGCATGCTTAACTTTAAAGAAAAAACTGTTTGCTATTCCATTCTCATCATCAGTGTAGGTTGCAGTTCCTTAACATTTCACATTCTTGACAATGCACAGTATTGATAGTTTTTTAAATTTCAGTCATTTTAGCAGATATGTAGTAGTATCTTGTAGTTGTAATTTGTATACCCTTAATGACTAATGATATTATGCATTTTTTAATATGTTATTTGCAATCTGTACATAGAATTGTCCATTAAAAACTTTGGATTGTTCGTCTTAATGAATTGTGTGAATTTTTAAAAATATGTATACTCTGTATACAAGTCCTTTACCTTTTTGTTTTGTCAAATTTTTCTACTGGGCTGTAGTTTGATCTGTATTTTAAATAAACTTTTTATTTTAGAACAGTTTTCGATTTATAGAAAAGTTGAGAAGATAGCACAGAGAATTTCCCCATAGCCAACACCTGATTATCTCCCCATTATTAACATTTTAAATTAGCATGTACATTTTCACAATTAATGAACCTATATTGATACAGTATTATTAAATAAAGTCATTTAATAATGAGTCGCACCAACCAGGGCTGTTCCAAAGTGTTTTTCCATCTTAGATTATTATATTTTTCATTTCTAGTTCAATTTATTGTTTTAAATCCTTCCTATTCTTTCCTCCTTATCCTTATGACTATGTAGAGTATGTTTATATGAAAACTATTTTAACATTGTTAACGTTAGACTTGTTTGCAGATTCTATCATCTGTGATGTTTCTGGGTCTGTTTTCATTGTTTGATTATTCTGGTTATGGGCCATATTCTGATTTTTGCGTGTCTGGTCATCTTTGGTTTTATACTAAAGGTTGTGAATCTTACAGTTTTTGGAGTTGGATATTATAGTATTTCTTCAGATATTGTAGGAGTTTTTTCTGGGACAATGTTGTTAGTTTAAATCAGTACAATTCTTGTGAGGCTTGCTTTAAAACCTTGTGAGTGTGGGTCTACAGTAGCCGCCTTTCTAGGCCTAATTTGGCCCAACTCTTGAGACATTATCTCCTAAGACTTTTCCTTATATCTTCACTCTGGCTGATGCGACCATCACCTAGTCTCACCTCTCTGTGAGCTCTAGAAATTGTTCAGCTTATCGAAGTTTTGTAGAAGTTCTTTTTGGCCTGGATAGTTACAAGTATAATACTTATTTAAGAGGCAAAGGGTCTCTGGAGTATTCACCATGCAGCTTTCTCTTGTTTGTACCCTGTACTGCATGTGGCCTTCCTGGCCTTGTCTCTTCAGCTCCAGAAGAACACTGGCTCTTTTCTGAGCTCCTCTTTCCCGTGTTGTGGCCTGGAAAGTATCTAGGAGTTAAGTTGAAGTGCATGGTCAGTGTCTCTTCTCTGAGGATCATACTCCTGTGCTAGCTATTGAATAACGTCTGTTTGTCTCATATGCTTGTATTTTTGTCTGATATTCTAGTTAGAACAAATATGATCCCTGTTATGCCTTTATTATCAGAAGCAGAAGTTTAGTAGACATACTTTTGAAGTTAGAAGTATATTTTGAAGTAGGAGAAATATTTTTTAAAAAATTGTTACTACGATATTCTTCCATTTTCTTACATACTTTTTTCTTATGTATTTTAAAAATGTCAAATTTAAACCATCACACAAGAACCATTTTCAGAATAACTTTGTTTAGTTTATGGTTTCTAATTGGATATTATGTGGAATTTAATTTTGTACAGCTGATTAGCTGATATATCCTATTTCAAAGATTGTTAAGATTGTATATATAGTGTGAGCTTGTATGTGTATTTTGGGATTTTTAAATATGGATGCTTTACTTTCTCTCATATTTCAATTCTTTTATCACATACTTTGAAGATATGTGTGATAAGGCAAGGGAAGTTAGAGTTAAAAACCTTTGTTATATGGTGATAATATACTTTGCTTATAGTCTCTTTGTTATGTGCTGTAGAGACATTTGATTTGGATTTTTATACTTTTCAAAATACGAAATAATTCAGGTAAGAATTCAGCTTCTTTTGTTTTAAACTATAATCTTTCTTTCTTTAATTTAATTTATTTATTTTTAGAGAGAGGGGAAGAGAGGAAGAAAGGGAGAGAAACATTGATGTGTGAGAGAAATATCGATTGATTGTGTCTCACACTTGCCCTGACTGCAACCCAGGCATATGCTCTCGCTGGGAATGGAACTGGAGACCTTTTGTCTTGTGGGATGATGCCCAACCAACTAGCCATACCAGTCAGGGCCATAATCTTTAGTTGTGTTCTCTTTTCCAAGGTTTAGAACTCATTGAAGTAGAAATATTTACTCGAAAGGCCTTATTCAAAATAATTATGCCTAATTATGCACACTCTTCCCTCCATCTTATAAAATGCCTTTTTTGCCCTGGCTGGTGTGGCTCAGTGGATTGAGTGCTGGCCTGCAAACCAAAGGGTTGCCAGTTCAATTCCCATTCAGGACACATGCCTGGGTTGCAGGCCCAGTCCCCAGTAGGGGGCACGTGAGAGGCAACCACACATTGATGTTTCTCCCCCCCCCCTTCCCTTCTCTCTAAAGATGAAATAAGTACATTCTTTTAAAAAAAACCTATCTTAAAAAAAATGCCTTTTCTTACTAATGGCTTTATTTGTCTCCGAAGTTTGAAAGTTCTGATCTTTTTCTCATCTTCTTTTCTATTCTCACTACTATCATTCCACACTATGTTTCCTCCCATTCTTTATCATACAATATATGAGTGTCAGTTTCCGTTTCCTTGACCAGTATACTCATTTTGTCTTTCTCTTATACAGAAAGCTTTACTGGCTTCTCATTGTTTTCCCAGTTAACTCCAGATTCTGATGAGTGGCATAGGGCGATCTCCATATTTGTTTCCAGCCAAACATTTTTGCTGAGTGTATCTTCTGTAGCTTTTACACTTTCCATTGCTTATGTGTCTCTCACATCATTTCCACCAAATGGAATTTTCTTGCCTCCTGGCTAGTCTTTGCTTTTGAACATCCTTCAGGAAGCCTGCTGTTAACTTCTCCATCTCATAGTGGGCTATTGCTTTTTGAGTGCTCAAAATATTGATCATTTATATCATTCATTTTCTATTTAATTATACATCCTGTGCTCTTTTAAAATTCTGTGGACAATTAAATTGTCTAATGGCATTAAGACAAAAGCCCTGTCTCAATTCCCTCACCCCTTTCCTCAAGGTATAGGTGCATATTAGGAAGGTTTTAATGTTGTCAGTTTTTCTTGCATTTGGCAGAAATTCACAAAACTAGGGACATTTGTAGGTGATTTGGGGCATTTGGAGATACTTAGGTTGATCCAAATTGCCTGGGTTTCCTAGGTAATATTGTTCTTATCTTAGAACAGTTAATTTTCTAGGTTGATTCAGCTACCTGGAATGTGAGGTGGAGTTGTTTATATTTTATGGCCACTGGTTGTTTTGGAGTAGGCCCTTTCTATTCAGTGACACTCTAAGACATGGCAATCTGATCTCTTTTCCCTCCCCTCCTCTTTTTAAAAAAATAAAGTTTTTCCCTGGCTGGTGTGGTTCAGTGGGTTTAGTGCTGGCCTGAGAACCGAAAGGTTGCTGGTTCAATTCCCACTCAGGGCACATGTGTGGGTTGTGGTGGGTCGGGTCCCCAGTTGGGGAAGTACAAAAAGCAACCTATTGATGTTTCTGTCACACATCAGTGTTTCTTTCCCTCTCTTCCTCCCTTCCCATCTCTTTAAATAAATAAATAAAATCTGAAAAAATAAAAATAAAGTTTTTAGAACTTTGTCCTCATGACATTTATTTTTATTGTAAGGTTTTATATTAACTTTTCCACATATTCTCTTATTGGAAATCATGTATAATACGTTCTTCATGTAACAAGACTAGTTGTATATATTTTTTAAAACTTTACTCACTGTATTAGAAAAACAAGGTGGTGTGTGTGTTTTGCCTTTAAAAAAAAATTCAAATACATCTGCTTCCTGGACTTTATGTTCTGTGTACCTTATTTACAAGTTCTTTTGCCTTTATATCTTTTTTAATTGTATTTTTTCTATTGCCATTTAGTCCTCTTATATTCCCTTCCCTCTTTATATATTTTTTAAAAGATACAATTCATGTCATAAAATTCCCCCTTTTATGGTATACAGTTTACTGGATTTTGGTATATTTATGAAGTTCTGCAGTCATCACCATCTAATTTCAGTTTCTTTTATCAACCAGAAAAGAAATGCAGTAACCATTAGCTATCACTCCACTTTGCCCCTTTTCCCAGCTCCTGGCAATCACTGTCTACTTTATAGATTTGTGTATTCTCTACATTTTATGTAAACAGGATTGTCCATTATGTGGACTTTTGTGACTGGCTTTTTAAACAATTTACCATAATTTTTTGAAGGTTCATATGTATTGTGCCACATAGCAATACTTCATTAGTTTTTATTGTAATTAATACAACATTATATAAATGTACCATATTTTACTTATTCATTCATCGGTTGATGGACATTTGAGTTATTTACAGTAATGCCAAAATATGAGTATTGAATATTCACATACAGGTTTTATGTAGACAAGTTATATCTTTTGGATATATATCTAGAAGTAGAATTGATGAGTCAGATGGTAACTCTGTTTAACTTTAAAAAATTTTTTTAAAAAGATTTTATTCATTTATTCCCAGAGAGAGGGGAAGGGAGGGAGAAGGAGAGGGAGAGAAATATCAGTGTGAAAGAAAAAAGTTGCACCTCAAACCAGGGACCTGGCCCACAACCCAGGTATGTGCCCTGACTGGGAATCAACCAGTGACCTTTCAGTTCACAGGCCAGCACTCAATCCCTTGAGCCACACCAGCCAGGGCTTTGTTTAACTTTTTTTTAAATTACTTTATTGTTGTTCAATTACACTTGTCTGCATTTTCTCCCCTCCCCCCTACCCCATCCAAACCCATCTCCCTCCCTTGCTTCCACCCTCCCCCTTGGTTTTGTCTATGTGTCCTTTATAGCAGTTCCTGAAAACCCTTCTCCCCACAATCCCCTCTCCCCTCCCCTCTGGCTCTTGTTAGATTGTTCTTAATTTCAATGTCTCTGGTTATATTTTGTTTGCTTTTTTCTTGTTGATTATGTTCCAGTTAAAGGTGAGATCATGTGGTATTTGTCCCTCACTGCCTGGCTTACTTCACTTAGCCTAATGCTCTCCAGTTCCATCCATGCTGTTGCAAAGGGTATAAGCTCCTTCTTTCTCTCTGCTGCGTAGAATTCCTTTGTGTAAATGTACCATAGTTTCTTGATCCATTCATTTGCTGATGGGCACTTAGGTTGCTTCCAGCACTTGGCTATTGTAAATTGTGCTGCTATGAACATTGGGGTGCATAGGTTCTTTTGGATTGGTATTTCAGGGCTCTTAGGGTATAATCTCAGCAGTGGAATTGCTGGGTCAAAAGGCAGTTCCATTTTTAGTTTTCTGAGGAAATTCCATAGTGTTATCCACAGTGGCTTCACCAGTCTGCATTCCCAGCAACAGTGCACTAGGGTTCCGTTTTCTCCACATCCTCTCCAACACTTGTTTGTTGATTTGTTTATGATGACCATTCTGACTGGTGTGAGGTGGTATCTCATTGTGGTTTTAATTTGCATCTCTCTGATGGCTAGTGATGCTGAGCATCTTTTCATATGTGTCTGGGCCCTCTGTATGTCCTCCTTGGAGAAGTGTCTGTTCAAGTATTTTGCCCATTTTTAATTGTTTTTTTTTTTGTCTTTCTGAACTGGAGTTGTGTGAGTTCTTTATATATTTTGGAGATCAAACTCTTGTCTAAGGTATCATTGGCAAATATGTTTTCCCATGTAGTTGGTTCTCTTTTCATTTTAATGCTGTTTTCTTTAGCCATGCAGAAGCTTTTTAATTTGATGAAGTCCCATTTGTTTATTCTTTCCTTTACGTCCCTTGCTTTAGGGGACTGTCAGTGAAAATGTTGCTGCGTGGAATGTCTGAGATTTTCCTACCGATGTTTTCCTCTAGGACTTTTATGGTGTCACGACTTATAGTTAAGTCTTTTATCCCTCTTGAATTTATTTTTGTGTTTGGTGTAAGTTGGCGATTGAGTTTCATTTGTTGAAGAGACTATTTTTACTCCATTTTATGCTTCTTCCTCCTTTATCAAATATTAATTGACCATAGAGACGTGGGTTTATTTCTAGGTTCTCTATTCTTTTCCATTGGTCTATGAGCCTGTTTTTATGCCAGTACTAGGCTGTTTTGATTACAGTGGCCTTGTAATACAGTTTGATATCAAGTATTTTGACCCCTCCTGCTTTGTTCTTCTCAAAATTGCTGCAGCTATTCTGGGCCGTTTATGGTTCCATATAAATTTCTGAAATGTTTGTTCTATATCTGTGAAATATGTCATTGGTACTTTGATAGGGATTGCATTGAACCTATAGATCGCTTTGGGTAGTATGGCCATTTTGGTGATGCTAATTCTTCCAATCCATGAACATGGTACATGCTCCCATTTGTTTGTGTCTTCCTTAATTTCTTTCCTCAGTGTTGTATAGTGTTCTGCATACAGGTCTTTTACCTCCTTAGTTAGATTTATTCCTAGGTACTTTATTTTTCTTGTTGCTATATCAAATGGAATGTTTTTCCTGATTTCTGTTTCCGATATTTCATTTGTTTAACTTTTTGAGAAACTTAAAGATGTTTTGCAAAGTGGCTATACCATTTTAAATTCCTACCAGAAATGTATGAGGGCTCTATTTTCTTCATATCCTTTCCAACACATCTCTCCTCCTGATTCTTTTTCATGTTATTGTAAGTAGAAGTGTGGGTGTAAAGTAGTATTTTATTGTCGTTTGATTTGTGTTTTGCTGATACATAATGTTGTCAAGCATCTTTTAGGTGCTTATTGGCTATGTACATAGCTTATTTGGGGAAATGTTTATTTATATCTTTTGCCCTTTTTAAAATTCTATTATCTTTTTATTTTAGAATTGCAGGATTTTTAGATAAGTCCTGGATGCATATCTCTTATGAGATAAATGATTTGGAGTTTTTTCCCATTTTGTGAGTTTTTTCCTACCCTTTTTTTTTTTTTAAAGATTTTATTTTTATTTATTTTTAGAGAGAGAGGAAGGGAGGGAGACAGAGAGGGAGAGAAACAGCAATGTATGGTTGCCTCTCACATGGCCCTCATAGGGACCTGGCCTGCAACCCAGGCATGTGCCCTGACTGGGAATCAAACCGAGACACTTTGGTTCCCAGCCTGCACTCAATCCACTGAGCTACACCAGCCAGGGCTTTCCTACCCTTTTTAATGGTATATTTTGAAACACAAGCTGTTAATTTTGACACAGTCCAATTTACTAATTTTTTTCTCTGATTGCTTGTACTTTTGGTTCCATATTTGAGAAAACATTGTGTAATACAAGGTCATGACCATTTGCCCCGCTTTTAAAAAAGATTTTATTTATTTGATTTTAGAGAGAGGGAAAGGGAAGGAGAAAGAGAGGGAGAAAACATCAATGTGTGGTTTGATGCCCCCTCCTGAGGACCTGGCCCGCAACCCAGGCATGTGCCCTGACTGGGAATCAAACTGGCCACACTTTGGTACGAAGGCCAGCACTCAATCCTCTGAGCTACACCAGCCAGGGCTGCCCCTTTGTTTTCTTTGAAGGATTTTATAGTTTTAGCTCTTACATTTAGGTCTTTGATGCCTTAGAGTTAATTTTTTGTATACGGTATGGGATAATCTAACTTCGTTCTCTTGTATATGGATATCTAGTTGTCCTGGTATCATTTATGGAAAAGACTGTCCTTCCTTTATTGAATTGTTTTGGCATCCTTGTTGAATTGAACATAAATTGGAAGGCTTATATCTGGACTCTCAATTCTATTGCATTGACCTATCTGTTTATCCTTAGCGATATGTCTATATCACACTGTCTTGAGTACTGTAGTTATTTAGTGAGTTATAAAACCTAGATGTGTGTGAGCCCTCCAGTTTTGGTTTTCTTCTCAAGGTCATTTTGTGCATTCTGAATCCCTACATTTCCATATGAATATTAGGATTAGTTTGTCAATTTCTGCCAAAAAAAAAAAAAAGGGCTTCTAGGATTTGACAAATGATTCTTTTGATTCAGAACAATTTGGGGAATATTGCATCTTGAAGATGGTAAGCCTTCTGACCTATATACATGACTGTCCTTACATTTGTATAGGTCTTAAATTTTTTTTAACATGCTTTGTAGTTTTCAGCATGCACATCTTACACCTTTTTGTTGAATTTATTCATAAGTATTCTTTTTGCTGTTATTGTAAGTGGAATTGTTTTCTTAATGTCACTTTTAGATTGTTTATTGATAGTGTATAGGAAAAAAATTGAGTTTTGTATGTTAATCTTGTATCTTGCAGTCCTGTTGAATTTATCAGTTCTAGTCGTTTTTAGTGGAGTCCTGAGGATTTTTTCATATACAAGACCGTGTCATCTTCAAATAGAGATAACGTCACTTTACAATGGAGGTTCTCTTTATTTGATTTTGTTTCCTCGTTGTCCTGCCCAGACTTCCAGTATAATGTTGAATAGGAGTGGTGAGAGCAAATGTTGTTTTTCTGTATTGTTCCTGGGCTCAGGGGAAAGTGTTCAGTCTTTCACTATTCTACTGTCAGTGCTGAACTGTTTGTAGGTGCCTGTTATTATATTAAGATCCCTTCTCTTTGTATTTTGTTGAACTTTTTTTTTTCTTTATGAAAGGGTGTGGATTTTATCAAATTCTTTTTTTTTTTTTTCTGTCTGTTGACATGATCATGGTGTTTTGTTTTATGGTCCTTTATTAACATGGTGAATTGCATTGAATTTCAAATATTAAACCAAACTTGCTTTCCTGGGATCCCTGCTCTTCATGGTATATACTTCTTTTAGGTTTTATTGCATTTGGTTTGCTACTATTTCCTTGAAGATTTTTGGCATCAGTATTCCTAAGGTATATTGATTTGTAGGTTTTCTTCACTCATCATGTCACTCATGATGTACTCATGTAATCATAGTAGTATTACTGTCATATAATGAGTTGGGAAGTGTTCTATCCTCCTTTAGTTTATGGGACAGGTTATGACCGATTAACATTAAATGTTTTTTAAGACTAAAGGTATTTGAATTTTTGTTTTTATCTTTTAGGATTCTCCTTTTACAAATGCAGGAATGGGATCTAATCTAAATCTCTTGGGTGAAATTGAGTGTGATGCCAGCATAATGGATGGAAAATCCTTAAATTTTGGAGCTGTTGGAGCACTGAGTGGTATGTGGACATTATAGCACATAGTCTCTATTCTTTAAAAAAAATTATGAATGTTACCATTCCATGCTACCTAAAGACGTAGTCCAGTTTTTTTCCATTATTCTTGCTTAGAATAGTGTTGGAAATAAACATTGTTACTTTTTCCAAGATTTTATTTATTTATTTATATATTTTTTAAAGTATATTTTATTGATTATGCTATTATAGTCTTCCCAGTTTTTACCCCTTTATGCCTCCTCTGCCCTGCACCCCTAACCCTCCAGCATCCCCCCTTTAGTTCATGTCCATGGGTTGTACATATAAGTTCTTTGAATTGTCTGTTTCCTCTACCACTTTGACCTCTCCCTGTCTATTTTATGCCTACCAATTATGCTTCTTATTCCCTATACCTTTCCCCCCATTCCTCCCCTTCCCTTCCCCACTGAAAACCCTCCACGTGATGTCCATTTCTCTGATTCTGTTCCTGTTCCTGTTCTACTTGTTTGCTTAGTTTTTGTTTTCATTGTATTTCTTTTTCTTTAGGTTCAGTTGTTGGTAGTAGTGAGTTTGTTGTCATTTTACTGTTCATAGTTTTTGCTCTTCTTCAATTTCTTAGATAAGTCCCTTAAACATTTCATATAATAAGGGCTTGGTGATGGCTTGGTAAGGGCTTTAACTTGACCTTACCTGGGAAATACTTTATCTGCCCTCCCATTCCAAATGATAGCTTTGCTGGATGGAGTAATCTTGGATATAGGTCTTTGCCTTTCATGACTTCAAATACTTCTTTCCAGCCCCTTCTTGCCAGTAAGGTTTCTTTTGAGAAATCAGCTGATAGTCTTATGGGCACTTCTTTGTAGACAACTGTCTCCTTTCCTCTTGCTGATTTTAAGATTCTCTCTTTATCTTTAATCTTGGGTAACTTGATGATGTGCCTTGGTGTGCTCCTCTTTGGGTCCAACTTCTTTGGGACTCTCTGAGCTTCCTGGACTTCCTGGAAGTCTATTCCTCTGCCAGCTTGGGGAAGTTTTCCTTCATAATTTCTTCAAATAAATTTTTAATTTCTTTCTGTTGTTCTTCTCCTTCTGGCACCCCTCTAAGTTGGATATTGGAATGTTTAAACTAGTCCCAGAGGTTCCTAAGCCTCTCTTATTTTTTTTTTTTTTTTGAATTCTCGTTTCTTCATTCTGTTCTGGCTGGATGTTTATTTCTTCCTTTTGTTCCAAATTGTTGATTTGAGTCCTCGTTTCCTTCCTGTCACTGTTGGTTCCCTGAATATTTTGCTTTATTTCACTTTGGGTATCCTTCATTTGCTCTTTCATTTTGCAACCAAGCTCAATCAGTTCTGTGAGCATTTTGATTACCAGGGCTTTAAATTCTCCATCAGATAGGTTGGGGATCTCCTCCTTGCTTAGGTCTCTTTTTGGAGTTTTGTTCTGTTTTTTCATTTGGGCCATATTTTTTTGTGTTGGTGCACCTGTTAAGTTGTAAGGGGGCAGGGCCTTAGGTGTTCACCAGGGAGGGCAACCCTCCTTGCTGCGCTACAGCGCTGTCTGTGGGGTGGCGCAAGAGAGGGAACATTGCAGCTCGCTGGCTGGGCTCTAGCCCTACTTTCCAACAAACCCTTGTGTGAGACTGGAATTTCTCCCACCGCAGCAACCCCTACTGTAGTCCACAGTCAGCTCTGAGTCTCAGTTTCCTGTTCAGCTCACATGATCAGCCGCTTTGCCGCGGGTTCTCTCTGTTCCTACCGTCTTACCCGTCTTGTTGGCTTGGTTGACTCTTTCTTTAATTCCTTGGTTGTCGGAGTTCCATGCAGTTGGACTTTCTGGCACTTCTGGTTGTTTATCGATTTTAGATTGGTTATTATCCTCCTTTTGGTTGTGCGAGGAAGTGAAGGGTTTCTACCTATGCCTCCATCTTGGCCAGAACTCCTTTATTTATTTATTTTTAAAGAGAGGGGAAGGGAGGGAAACGTCGATCATTTGGCTCTCGCACACTCTCACATGCACCCAGCTGGGGACCTGGCCTGCCTGACTGGGAATTGAACCTGCAAGCTTTTGGTTCACAGGCCAGCACTTAATCCACTGAGCCACATCAGCCAAGGCCATTTTTTCTTTTACTGAATTTAAAACATGAAATTTTAGCATGTCTTTGTTAGAGTTTGATCATTTTCTATCTCTGTAAGGGATTATAGACATTTAAAATATATTAGTGGATTTTCATTCAAGATAGTAGCACAGGCAGATATGGCTTGTCTCTTTGCACAACCATATCAAATTACAACTAAAATATACAACAACCATCATTCAGAACTACCAAAATTGAAGTTGAATAGAAGTTTGAGAACTATGGAATTAAAGAAACTACATCCATCCAGACTGCTAAGAGCGGGTGCAAACATGGAACAGGCTGCTCTCTCACCCCTGTGTGGTGGGTAAAAATTGAGGAAGGATATCTCAGGAATGAGGAGTACCAGCCCCACACCAGGCCCCACAGCCCAGGATTCTAGTGCCAGGAAGATAAGTCCCCACAACTTCTGGCTGCAAAAAGCAGTGGGAATTGAGTCAGTGGAAGAAACTGCCGGAGCCTCAAACAGTTCCTCTTAAAGAATGCACACAAGGACGTGCCTTCTCAGACTCACTCCCTCTGAGCTCCAGCACCAGGGTAGTAGCTTGAAATACACTAGTGGCATACAGGGAGAAACGGAAGTATCTGGAGTCAAGGCAAGGAGAGGCCATTGTCCCTTTTCTAAATCTCCCACCAACAGAGTAGGCAAGCTGGTGCCATTTCTGAGACTCTATCAACGTGGCTAACATTGTTTGACCTGCCTTGGGAGATCCTCAGAGACTCTGTCCCACCCAACTTATGGACCCTCCTAAGCTACTTTTCCATGTGAATGGATGGTCTTGGCTCATATTTCACAACTTTTTAAATCCTCTCAAATAAGCAACAGCTGGCCTCAGTGAGTGCCAGGTTCAGCACTAGCAACTGCCAGCCTAAATTCAAACATGGGCTTCACCTTGGAATCTGCAAGCCCAGCACAAGTAGAAACCATCTCAGACAGCTTTATAGCTCAGGCAGGGTGGCCCCAGGTAAAACACAAGTGGGGCTGACTTGGCCTGTACCACCTGGGAAACACCAGAGCTTGCCCATCCAGTGCACAACTACAGACCCCGTCAGAGCACCAACACACTGCCTCTGCACAGCTGATCCTCCACAAAGGGAGGAT
>PVJI01010259.1:0-61372 GCA_004026765.1 Micronycteris hirsuta
TGCATTCACCTATGCCGCCATCTTGCCGGAAGTCTGTCCTTGTCTCTATTTTATAGACAAATAAACCAAAGCAACCAGAGGATGGGTGCCTTCACTAGGGCTTAACAGCCAGAATTTGTTCCCAGATCTTCTGATTTTAAGACCAGGCATGTTTCTACTCCTCAGTGTCTTGGGTGCCTGGACTATAAAAAGAACACTCCCTACAGGAGTGGGGTACGGTCAGCACACGTTAGCTGTGGCAGTCCAGGCAGCCAACAGAGTGGCTTTGTGAGCTCTCTGGTGTCCGACCTACTCAGCTCTGCCACTGTAGCACAGAAGCAGCCATAATGTAAAGTAAGTGATGAACACGCTGTGTTCTAATAAAACTTCATTGACAAAAACCAGCGATGAGCAGGATTTTACCTGTAGTTTGCCAACCTCTGGTGTGGGTGAGAAAGGCTGACCTTTGGAGCCAGACAATCCAAGTTCCAAATCCCTGCTCAGACACGTGGGTGCGTCCTCGGGCCACGTAAACTTCCTAAGCCTACCAAGTTCCCCCGTAATGAAGTTCCTCATTAACCAAATGAGAATAGTAACATTTACTTTGTAGGATTCGCCAGGGGTTCAGGGCAGGGCTTTGGTGCTTAAAACTTACCACTCACTCCTCTTCACCCCCTGGGTTTCTGCTCAGGCACCAGTCACGTGTGAATCCACAGACAGACGAGAAACAGAGTCTTGGCTTTATCAATGGCCAGCACACAGACGATGTCCAAACACAAAAGCCTCTGGGAAAATGGACATCAGAGTACACGCACAAGCCCCGAAGTCTAAGTGTGGCCTCCTACCTCCCACCCCAAATCTAAATCTTGAGATGGACATGCTCACCTATGGGAACAAAGCTATGTGACCAGGTCTTCAGAGCAAAGCCAGAGTCCATGGACCCCACCAGCCATGTGGGCCAGGATGGCCAGTCCCTGCTTCGTAGAGGCAAGCAGAGCAGAGACTGGCTCACTGACATGCAGTGACTTCGCTCACTAGCAAGATGTGGCCCAGCTAACATTAACCTCTGGCCAATTGGGCTGCCAACCACCAAGGAGGTTCAGAGAAGTCTTGAAGTCCCCTCTGTGCCTGGGAAAGCAGTGCAGGGTGCTCCCTCCTTGGGGCTTGGCTGTGAGGGCCTGCTGTGGCACGTGGCACAGAGCAGTGTCTCGGGGTGAGTTCCCTGGAAACAGAGCCTGATTCAAAGGTTTGGATGCACATGATGCATTGTGGGAATGCCCTCAGGAGAACCTGCCAGGGAGGGAGGGAAGAAGAGGGAAGGAAAGGAGCCCAGAAAGTACGTGGTTTGGAGGAAAGTCTAGCCTTGACCTGGGCCACGGGGGGCTCTGGAGTACAAAGTACACCTTGGCATTGACCTGCCTTGGGGCAAGGGGCTGATATTTTGTATACCTTTAATAGACAGGCCTTCTCACCAAACAGGAGATCTCTTCTCTTACTCCTCACCTTCCTGCAACAGGTTCCCCAGGGAGGACAACCACATGACCTTTGTCATAAACAGAAGAGATTGCTCAAATGTGCTCTAACCTTTGCCCACGCGTCACTGGCTACCAGTCTGACAAGAGCGTGACGAAGGGAGGTCAACGTCTGGGCCCCCCGAGATGGAAACTCATCTCATCTGACCCTCACCCCAAACCCTCGCGGTCCCCCTTACAGAGGGTCTGACGGGCTGTTTCGTCCGCCTGAGGGCGTAGTGTCAGGCTCACCAGGAGCTAGAGAGGATTTGTTTGCCAAGAGGTAAAAGAGAGAGAGGGAGGGAAATAAGGAGGAAGGAAGGAGGGAGGGAGGGAGGAAAGGAGGGAGGAAGGGAGGAAGGAAGGAAGGAAGGAAAGAGGGAAAGAAGGAAAGACAGAAACAGAGACCGGTCTCTGAGCAATACGCGTACTGAAGCACACCCTAACCGAAACTGGCTCCATCGCCACACGCACACGGTTAGAGGAGCTGGAGTTCTAGACACCAAGACAAAACAAAAGCCATTTGCAAAACAGGGTGTATTATGCAGGCTCCTGACCGAACCAAACAATCATTCCTTGGCTTTATATTCAAATTAAGTGCACAAATATTCAGTGTGCCCAGCACTGTGCATGTCTAAAACACAGAACAAGTGAATGAGGCCACAGGTTGCGGGGGTCTGGAGCGTAGAAAAGCAGAAAGAGCGCAGCGCTGCTGGCTGTGGCGAGGCGGGCACACGGGTCGAAGGGAGCGTGCTTTCTGCCTGAGGAGCCCATCCCTCCGGGGCTGCTGAGGAGGACCTGGGTCCACAAGGAGACGGGAGCTCCAGTAGCAGAGGGCAGCGAGGTGCCTGGGCTAGGAGGGCAAGTCATTTGCTGTGGCTGAAGCATCCCCGATGTGGGAAGAAAGGAAGATGATGATTATCACCAGCCAGGCCGCAGCTCAAATGTCACCTCTTCAAATAGGCCTTTCCTGACCATCTTACCAAAATATTGTCATTTCCTATCACTTCACCCTGTTTTTTGCTTTCTTTGTAGCACTTAACATTCTCTGAAGTTGCCTTAATTATCAGTTTATTTGTTTGCATCCTCTTCAACCAGAACATCAATTCCTCATAAGAGCAGGGCCCTTGTCATGTATCTGTAGGTCTTAGAACAGGTACTCAATAAATATTTGTTTTTAAAAATGAACAGATGTAGAAATCAATGAATGGAAGATTTCCACCTGGGTTTGTGGAGTACTTAAATCAGTACACCATGTGCATATGACGGCTTTGTTGGTTAGAACAACAGCAGCTGCTATAACAAATAAACCCAACAGCTTCACTGTCTTTACCCAGTAGAAATTTATTTCTCACTCACATGTCCAACACAAGTGTTTCTGGTTGACAGAAGGCTTTCTTCTGCACGTTGAATAGGGACTCAGGTACGTTCTACTTTGTGGTCCCTCTGTCCCCCTGGGCCTTGAAGTCCTATGTTTGCAGCCAAAGGAAACAGAAAGAGAGCCAGGGGAAGCCCCACCAGCTTCTTAAACACCTCAGTTCAGAAGTGGTGCAGGTCACTGCCACTCACATTCCTTTGGGGAGAACTTGTCATATGGCCCCATGTCAATGCACAGGCAGCTGAGATAGGAAGTGTCTGGCTAGGCAGGCAGCTCTCGATGACAACACCCCCCACGTGGAGGGTGGAGGAGAATGAGCGTGTGGTGGACAAACCGCTGTCTCAGCCACAACAGCCCTGGGCTCAGAAAGGTTACGCCACTCACCCAAGAACGTGCCACTCACACGTGTCGCAACTGTCCCTTCAGTTTAAGAAGCGGCCAAGTGCTTCCCCTGCACTGCTCTCGCTTACACTAATTTTCCAAGCCCCGAGGATGGAAGGTGATATTTCCTGACCTTGCCCAAGATTCTAAAGAACTTTCCTATTGGACTCCTGTAGCCCCTAGAAGCAGAGGTTCCCTTCTTCTGTTCTTGGGGGGAATGCAAGCCAAGTTTTGGAACTGAAGGGCCAAGAGAGAATGTGCTAGAGTTTTCCCATGAATTGAGAGAGGGAGCCGACAAGTGCAGAAGCCGGGGTCCAGAGGACAGGGGGCAGCGCCACAACCAGGGGGGGTCTAAGGAGCTTGCTCCCTCCCGCGGCAACCCTGCAGTGACAATGACAATATGACAATGAACATTTACTTAGCACTCACTGTAGGCTGGGCTCCAAGTCAATGCATGGTAACCATTCTCTCACTTAATCTTTGGAAAACCCAGTACGGAGAGTTACCGTTATCCCCATTTTCACAGATAAAGAAACAGATTCAGAGAGGCTAAGCGGCTAACGCAGGGAGACCCAGCCAGTCCACGGAAGAGATGGGATTTGAGAAGTTTGGTTCCGGAGCCCAAACTCTTCGGCACCATACTCAGTGGTCTCTGCATCTAGTGCAGCTGGTGACTTGAAGGTAGAGGATGTCAGGGCCATGGTCCAGCAGAGGTTGTCACCCTCGCTGATGGCCTAGCACCTCGTCTGCAGGAGGCCACCACCTGGGGGAGGTGGAGCTCTGTTAGCAATCAGAGTCCATGCACCTGCTTTGTTCTACCAAGAGAACAGGCATCGTTAAGACTCGGGGTGCCCCCTGGACCACGGCAGGGTTTGCCCCGCGTGCCTTAACGTACATGCTTTGTGTGGGCGCGTGACCCTCTTTTTTCTTTGTCCTTCTTGAGACAAACTGTGCTGTACTTCTAAACCAAACAGTGCGACGTACGTTCAAATTACAGTCCTCACTTATGATTATTCAGGCCTCTTAAGGAACCAATCATCGTGACTTTGAATGAGTTTAATTGTCAGGGCACTTCAGTGAATAAATAACCGTGTGCGCCCTGGTAGCCGGGCTGACAGCTCTAATTGAATCCCACAGTCTGGTCTCATCTGGTCGAAACCACTGGAGCCTGGCCCTGACACTCAACGCTGCGTCGTCAGAGTGATTGGAAGGGTCAGCCCAGCGGAGCTGCACCCTCTTTGCAAAGACTCAAGTCTCTTCTCTTCACACGGCGACTTGGCTCGGGAGCATAAAAAGATGGATCTTTTTTTTTTAAGCTGTTTGAATGACAGATCCATTTTCAGAGTGCTTTCAGACACCACATCTCACTTAACCCACTGAACGACTGTAGCAGTGTATTCTCTCGCTCCATGCTCGGAGCTTAACCACTAGTCACCGAATGAATGGCGATTCCTAGATGAGGAAGCTGAGGCTCGCAAGTTCCATGGCCGGACCAAGCTGATGCAGTCAGTCCAAGGCAAAGCCCGGCTCTCCATCTCAGATCCGCCGATCCGATGATCAGATGGAGAACCTGGGACCAGTAAGGCAGCCGGCACCCCTGCCCCAGGCCATCCTCCCAGACCCAGGTCTACCAGCCTGGAACAGCGGCAGCTCCTGGGACCCAGGCCCTTCCAGCTCCATCCTTTGCCCTGGGGTCCAGGGAAAACCTGAAGACCACTCAGAACAGACTGCAGTGGCACCGGGTGGTCAAGAGTCCAGACACATGGGTCCTAGCACCTCCCAGAACATCCTCTCACTTTTCTCTTTGACCAAGCCCCACCCCCCAGGCTGGGAGGGCAGAGTCTCCCCAGCTATCTGTCCCCTTCCATGCCATCTCACCTGGAGTTTCTTCACCTTTTTGTCCAAGGACCACTTTGGCAGTCTGTTGAAGCCTATACATCGCTTCTCAGGAAATTCTTAAATGCATAAAATAAAACACAATGGACTACGAAGGAGACCAAAGATAATAAAACACTTATCAAACTGTTTTTAATGTGATACAGAAATAGATGGGCTTCTTTATGAAAGCATAAAACAACAGGACCTATCAGAGGATCTAACGACTTCCGTAACTTCACGGTAGTGATGAGCATGGGCAATGGTTGAGATACCTGCAACACTGCGATGGGAAACACAATAGAAACAATGGTGATTTGTATTGGCAACAAAGTCACAGGTACTGCTCATACTACTGCAGTCCGTGGCCTACATTCAATAACTGAAGGAAACGGCAAGTGTCAATTAGATGTTAGTGAAACTGAAAATGTAATATTTTCCCATATAAGTTCATAGGACTCCCAGAATTCTATCCAAGATCCTCAGCGGACCCCAAGTTAAGCACCTGCTCTAATCCTAGATCGAACCCATACCCACACCCTCGTAGTCTTGAAGAAGAAAAGAAGAGCTTCCAGCCCAGACCGGTGTGGCTCAGTTGGTTGGTGTCATCCTGCAAAGCGAAGGGTCACCAGTTCGATTTCTGGTCAGGACACAGGCCTGGGCTGTGAGTTCATGCCCCATCAGGGCCCTTTCAAGAGGCAACCAATCAGTGTTTCTCTCTCACACATTAATGTTTCTCCCCTTTCTTTCTCCCTCCTTTCCCCTCTTTCTAAAAATAAAATCTTTAAAAAAAAAAAAAAAAACCCGTAGAGCTTCCTAAGTCAGCATCCTTGACCCAGGCCGCCCCTGAGCCTCCTCGCCCGAGTACCCTGCCCCCACTGAAAAACAGCACCCTAGCCTAGTCTCTAGAACGTTGGCTTCCTATTTGCCATTAGCTTTATTCTTTCTTGTGACATTTCCCTTTTCACCAACTTTTCTACTTATTTGTGCACAGACCACATCCCACACCTTTCCAGCCTCCAGCTCACAACACACCTCTTTACAGCATCTTCACGTAGGGACTCACAGTGCGTATTAGAATTTACACAACCACAGCACACACCAGCAAGACAATGCCAGCCCGCACTCATTTACAAGGGGGACCTCCAGTTCCAGGCTCCTCCGCACGATCTCCACTCCTGCCAAACTGGGGGAGACCCGGTTCCTGCCTTGGAACGGCCCTGAAACGTGAGGCCTGGCGCCTTCTCCCTGAGATGACTTACTCCGTGGTGAGAAGCATGGACTCCATATCAATGTCAATGTGATGTTAATATGGACCAGGACAGATTCAGCTCTTTAAGATAGAAAGTGTATGTTCACACACTGATTTAGGAACACTTATGAATGAAAGGAAGCCAATAGGCAATGTTGGAGAATTGATTATTAAACAGCCAAGAAGTCAAGTGTGTGCAAAAGAGGAAACAGAGATACCTCTAATCCCTAAAGACATACCTTCCCCAACACCTACCCCTGCCCCACCCTGGAAAGGTACTTACTCTCCTGCCCAAGCTCTGTTTTCTAGAATCGAGACTGAAAACACACTTGGGAAATAACCTGAGTATGCAGTTGAGGGTTTTCAACCCAGTTCCTTTCTCAGCATTCAGGACTGAGCAAGGAGTGGAGTTGACTGGACCAGTTCATGAGTTCTCCTGGCTTTTGCAATTCGTAGTCAAAGAAACAGTGCCGATCCACACACATCTCTTGTTCCCGATGTTTCCAGATGGGCATGCGAAATAGCCAGAGTCTGTTGTTGTTGTTTGGTTGGTTGGTTGTTTTGAGGGTATTCAAAGTTGTACAGCTGTCAATTTTTAATTAGGGAACTCTCAACCATCAAAACTTCACAGCAACAGGCAGGAGGAAGACCGGAGCTCACAGCACTGGGTGCGTTGTACCCAGAAGCGCGTAATAAAAGCAGCAAACACGTCGTGCACAGGCGGTGTCCTAGGGCCTCACGCGTCGATTCTGCCGTCATCCTCAATCAGCACTGTGAGATAAGTGCTGTTTTGTCCTGGTTTGACAGGTAAGGACGTGGGGCTCAGGAAAAAGAAGTAACTTAAGTTTGCACAGTTGGCGAGCAGCAGGGCTGGGGTGTGGACCCAGCCGCTCTTGTCCTAGGGTGTGTGCTCACAACCACAAAGATGTATGACATAGTAAAAGAAACCCTTGACTTAGGAGTTAAGGCACCCGTGTGTTTGCCCTAGCTCTGCCAGGAGTTTAAGCACCTCAACTACATTCCCGGCTCTGCCGCATACTTCCTGTGTGGCCGTGGGTAAGTCACTTTCCCTCTCTGGGTGTCACTCAGCTGACTGTATTAAAGAGTATCACACAGCTGTGGTCTGAGGCAGGGAGATGGAGTTATCAGGCTCTGCGAGCCTTGCTGGAGGTCAGGAAGGATGTGGGGGGAAGAAGGGGATGCTGGGATCTGCAGCATTGAGAGAGGCCGGGGAAAACACTGATATAAAAAATAAATTAAAAAGTGGGGTGCTGACAAACCTCTCTGAAAATTACCCAAAGAAATACAAGTGACCCCTAGCCTCACCTCATCTTGATGCAAGTGGAGAGAGAGGAAGCAGGATGCTGATAGCCCCCTGACCCTTGCCCCACGAACCCCAAGAGGCTTAGAGTGTTCGCCTGACTGATAACCCAAGCAGAGACCTGGGGGAGTGTGGGCTTCTGGTGCACGCCAGTCTGCATCTGGGTGGGTGCTCGGGTCCCAGGACGCAGGAAGGAGCACCCAGAAATGAGCCGAGGCCGCAACCATCACACAACCCAGACGCAGGAAAAGATGAAAGAAACGAGCCTCGCTAGACCTCTCCAACTGACTGTTTCCTCTGGGGGAAATAATTCAGCCGGATGCCTATCTCACTCCATACCGCCAAAAGAGCATCCAGGCAAATCACAGGTGTAAATATGAAAATGGGGTGCAGAAGAAAACCATAAGCACATTTGAGTAAATAATTTTACAATTCCAGGATGGGGAAGGCATTTTTCCAAACATCAAGTCAAGAAGAGAAACCAAACGGGAAAGACTGGCAGGTCGCTCAACATAAAAAAGGCAGCCTTCTGTTTAAACAAAAAATAAACCTGGAAAAACGTCTTCAACCTGTGTTATAGACCAAAGATTACCATTAGTCATAGAAACAGAAGGCTCTTACCAAAAAGTAAAGGGGAAAAAAATGAACTCCACCAAAAGAAAAATAAGTTACCATATGACCTAGCAATTCCATCCTCAGGTGTATGTCCAAGAGAAATGAAAACCTATGTCCATGGAAAAACTCGTACATGGATGCTCTAGTGTAGGGGTCCCCAGCCCCCGGGCGTGGACAGTTAGGAACCAGGCCGCACAGCAGCAGGTGAGCAGTGGGCGAGGGAAGCATCATCTGTACTTACAGCCGCTCCCCGTCACCCGCATTACTTACTACCTGAGCTCCGCCTCCTGTCAGACCAGAGGCAGCATTAGATTCTCACAGGAGCGCGGACCCTACAGTGAACTGCACAGGCGAGGGACCTAGGTCATGGGCTCCTTGTGAGAACCTAATGCCTGATGACCTGAGAGGGAGCTGAGGCAGAGCTGTAGCAGGGATGCTAGCGCTGGGGAGCAGCTGTAAATACAGATCATCATTAGCAGAGAGGCTCGACTGCTCAGAGACCACCATAAATCAATTGCTTGCAGACTCATATCAAAACCCTAACGGTGAGGGGCAAGTGACAATGAAGCTGCATCTGGCGGCGGGCTTTATAGTGGCCAGTGAGTTGATGTACTTCAATTGTACAGCTGCGTCTGGCAGCAGGCCGTAAGTCAGAATACAACACTTATTTTAGTCCACGCACGGCCCGCCCATTATTTTATCTACCACTTCCGTCCATACCTCTTTCCTGCACTGTGCACGAGTCTCAGTCACAGGCCTGGTGAGCCCACGTGCTGGCCCCAGCCAAAAGGAGTAAAAAGCCAACATTGCCGGAGAGCTTCTTTGAAAAGGGGGAAAGACCCCATGATGAGACAGCAGGAGACTAAGACCGCCGACAAAAAGAAAGCTGCACTTAAAAGAAAATACCAAGAGTCCTACTTAAATTACGGGTTCCTTGCAACAGGTGATTCACATTCTCCAAGCCTGCTTTGTATACTCTGTGGTGACCAGCTATCCAATGAAGCCATGAAAACTTCAAAACTGCTTCACCACATAGAGATCAAGCATCCAGCATTAAAAGACAAGTCTTTGGAGCTTTTCAAAAGAAAAAAGAAAAAAAAAAGTGAACACAAAAAACAGAAGCAAGTACTGAAGGCCACCACTGCATCAAATGTGTCTGCACGGAGAGCACCATTCTTAGTGGCTGGCCGCATTGCCAAAGCTAAGAAGTCCTTTACTATCGGTGAAGAGTGATCCTGCCTGCTGCTAAGGATGACTGTCGTGAACTTTTAGAAGAAGCTGCAGTTCAAAAGGTGGCACATGTTCCTTTTTCAGCTAGAGCCATAACTAGACAAATTTGTGAACTAGAGAAGATACTGAGGCACAACTGTTAGAGAGCACTAATGAGTCGCCGTGGCATAACCAGTCTACCGGCGTGGACAAGGCAAGAACGCTTGTTTTTGTGCGATGTATTTTTCAGGAGGACGCGCACAAGGACAGGTTATGTGCATGCTCGGTGCCCGCCAACGCCACGGCTGCAGAGCTGGTCCAGTGCTTGGACGATTCCATACCCGGTAAACGGAATCGGTCATTTTGTGTCGGTGTGTGCACGGATGGAGCAGCGGCCATGGCTGGAGGGCTTTCTGGTTTCTGTGCTCGGCTCAAAGAGGTCACTTCTGAGTGGGAGTCTACGCACCATGTCATCCGTAGAGAAATGCTGGCTAGTCGAAAAATGTCACCTGAACTTCACAATATTTTGCAGGAAGTGATTCAAATTATCAACCACGTTGAAGTACCTGCCCTTAACTCACGTCTGTCCGTGCAGCTCCGTGAGGAGACGAACGCAGAGCACACACGTCTTCTCTCGCACGGAGAAGCGAGACGGCTTGCTACAGGGAGATCACCGGCCAGTTTTTGAGTTACGAGAGCCGCTCCAGAGGTTCCTTTGAGAAACACTGTCACCACTGACAGCACATTTCAGTGGCACAGAATGGGTCGCAAATCTTGCTTACTTGTGTGACATATTCAACCAGCTCAAGGAACTCAATCTGTCACTTCAGGAGAGAATGACAACTGTGTTCAAGTCAGCAGATAAAGCGGCTGCATTCAAAGCCACACTGGAATTATGGGGTGACGAGTGAACACTGGGAATTTTAACATGTTTCAAACATGAGCAGAGATTTTGAAAGAGACTGAGCCAGGGCCTTCGTTCTCCCAGCTGGTGCATGGCCACCTGTCTCAGCTTTCAGAAGAGTTTGAGCATCACTCCCCAACCACAAAAGACCCCCGAACTGGAAAGGAATGGATCCATAAGCCAGGTGAATGGACTGTGTCCATGCCAGAAGAGGACCAACTGCTTGAGATTGCGAGTGACGGTGGCCTTGAAAGTACGTCTGAGACAACTTCATGACTCCATACGGTCTGGGTTAAAGTCAAGGTGGAATATCCTGAGACTGCCACTATAGTTCTGCAAAGCCTGCTTCCATTTCCAACATCCTGTCTTTGTAAAGCAGAGTTTTCTGCAGGGACAGCAACCAAGACGAGATTATGGACTAGACTGGACGTAAGCAACACACTGTGGGTGTCACCGTCCCCCCAGATGGGACCGTCTAGTTGCAGGAGAACAGGCTCAGGGCTCCCACTGACTCTGCACTATGGTGAGTTGCATAATGATTTCACTATATATTACAATGCAACAATAATAGGAAAAAAGTGCACAGTAACTGTAATGCACTTGAATCATCCGGAAACCATCTCCCCACCCCAGTCCGTGGGAAAATCGTCTTCCATGAAACCGGTCCCTGGTGCCAACAAGGTTGGGGGCCACCATTCTAGCGGGATTATTTATAACAGCCCCAAAGTGGAAACAAACCAAACTCAAAGACAATGAAATATCGTTCAGCAGTAAAATGGAATAAAGTACTGTTCCTTCATGGATGCAACACGAATGAACCTCAAAAACACACTAAGTAGAAGAAGCCAATCACAGAAGACCACATCTGTTTCATTGCATTTACATGAAATGTCCAGAATCAGCAAAACTGCACAGACAGAAAGTAGATCGGTGATGGTGTAAGGCCCAGAGGACAGGGGAACGAAGAGTGACCACTAGTTAGGGTGCAGGGTTTGTCTGGGGGGATGAGAATATTCTAAACCTGAATGCAGTGACGGGTACGCAACTCCGAACGCACCAAAACTCGCCATGCTCTGTGCCTTCAGTGGGTGGATTGCATGGCGTGTGAATTATATCTCAATAAAGCAGTTATATAAAAACACAATGTTCTTCATAATAAGATCCAAATTTAATTCAAAGTAAAAGGATATCAAACCGGAAGAACAGGACCAATTATAATGAAAGTTTCATTCCACAGTGAAAATGCGGACGCCTTGAACCTTTAAGGACTAAGTAGCCTATGTCATCAAAATATGTAATACCAAAACTATTGTAAATACAAGGAAAACAAATTTTAAAAGATAGTTCTTAGCCTATGACAAATCAAGGGAACTAAAAATAAGCAGGACTATAGAGAATCTGATTAATAAAATTAATAACACAGACCAAACAGATGCTTCAAACACTACACCCTCCAAAGAAGTATGTTCTTTTTAAGTAGCCATGGACCATTTAGACATGAACTCTAAAGAAAGCCTTAGTAGCCCTGGCTGGTGTGGCTCAGTGGATTGAGCGCGGGCTGGGAACCAGAGGGTCCCGGTTTGATTCTCATTCAGGGCACATGCCTGGGTTGCGGGCCGGGTCCCCAGTGAGGGCCATGTGAGAGGCAACCATACATTGCTGTTTCTCTCCCTCTCTGTCTCCCTCCCTTCCCCTCTCTCTAAAATAAATAAAATCTTTAAAAAATAAAAAATAAATAAAGTCTTAGTAAATTCACACACATAGAAACAAGCACATGTTTCATACAGAACACAATGGAATCTAATAATAAAAACCTAACAGAAAAGTTGACGCAAACAAACAAAAAAAGAGACCGCCAAATTACAAGAAACAAACTCCGCTTGAAGAAATCAAAACCAAAACTGTGGCAGACTATGTGCTCCACAAATTCTAAGACCCAGTTGCTCCTTTGAAGTGTTTTGCAAACAGTATTTTTCCACAGAAGCATAGCCAGATCCAGAGGCCAGACTTTCTTCCCATGTCATGTTGCTGGCTCCAGTGGGTGTTAGCACTGACCTGTGTCCTTTTAATTTGTCTCTGAACATCTAACTCTGCTTTTTTATTACTTTTTATTTATGCACATTTATTCCTAAACTACTGTGAAGTCTACTTGTTATATTTATTTATCTAGAAACTGTTTTCCTTCTTTCTGTTTAGTAATTTTAGTATCAAAGGTAATGAATTTTCCACCAATAATAGCTTTGATTGCCTCCCAAAAGACAAACATTTAAAACTTTTCTTTTGAATATAAAAGTAGCATATTGTTTATATAAATAAAAAATACACATTCAGTCATGTGTGATGTAGATGAGAATGTCCTCTGTTTTCTGTAATTCTGCCTCCCCTTCCCCACACCTCCAACTCCCTTCACCAACATTACAGTTTGGATACTCCTTCAAATGTTTCTATCCTGTTAATAAGAGTATATGAGGGGGACTCCCAAAAAAACAGAATTTTCTTCTGGAGACTGGGCCCCTTGAAGTGAGGGTTGTAGGAACCCATCTATATCAGTGTACAAGCTGGTGGTGTTGTGAGAGGCTGTGTTCAGCTTCAGCGAATTTTTTTTGAAGACTTTCGATGCGTTTGCCCCTTTCATGGTGGGTGATTTCCAAGCGCAGCTGCCCACACCGCGCTAAGCGTTCGGCACTTTTTGACCAAAAGGGCGTGACCTCTGTATCTCACCCTGAGTGACTTTTGTTTTTGTTTCCCCGGATGAAAAAAGTCCTCAAAAAGAAATGTTTTGCCAATGTGGAAGAGGTGAAACAAAAAATGGCAGAAGCACTAAAAAGCATCAAAATCAACGAGTTCAAAACCTGTTTTGAACGGTGGAAAAACATCTCAGTATGTATACTGCATCCAATGGAGGGCACTTTGAAGGTGGCTGAGGTTTAAACATGTAAGAATACATGCACAATTTTTTTTAAAGATTTTATTCATTTATTTTAGAGAGAGGGGAAGGGAGGGAGACAGAGAGGGAGAGAAACAGCAATGTATGGTTGCCTCTCATATGGCCCTCACTGGGGACCCGGCCCGCAACCCAGGCATGTGCCCTGACTGGGAATTGAACCGGGACTGCTTGGTTCCCAGCCCACGCTCAATCCACTGAGCTGCACCAGCCAGGGCCATGCACAATTTTTTATAAATAAATTTTGGGTTTTTCTGGGTCCCTATATATATAGATAGATATAGATCTTTTTTAACTGAAGTGGAATCACATTTTCATACTTTACATAAAATTAGTGACTTTCACCTAACCATATAAATGGCAACTTTCCATATTAGTGTATGTAGGCTTCTCCCAATGGTGACGTAACGTTCACTTTTATGAGAAGAGTCACATGGATTTAACGCGCCCCCGACTGACCGACGTTTCCGCTGTTTGGATGTTACACGTACCACGGCAATGAACGTTCTCACTCCTGCGTCTCTGCACGTCTGTACGGGTGTTACCACTACAGGGCTTGCAGTTCCTTCACTATCACCCCACAGGCACCGAACAAGGTTGCCCAGGACCACAAACCCCATTTCAAAATCGCATGATTGAAGAAACCTCAAGAGGTGCCTGCCTGACACGATTCCAGGATAGAAACCTCCCCCAAGAGAGGTACAAATGGGGATCTGAATGGAGGGGGGGAAGTTAGAGGACTTCAGATTTTATAAATGTGTGACACCAAGGCCGTAGGTGTCAAGACTTCGGGGGCATGACAGACTGACTTCTTCCAGCTGAAAATCCACATGCGCATCAACTGTCCTGGCTGTTCTACCAGCAACGTGGTAGCAGTAACCGAGCGCCAGAGATGCCAATTCTAAGATAAAACAGGCGAAGGAGACTTCTGCTCAGATGCTCTTCCCACACCACTGTTGCCAAGGGAGACTGAGCCCACCTGGAGCTGGGGCCAGAACAAGGACCCAACACGGCCGAGAAATCCTAGCAAGAGCAGACAAGAGGAACAACTGAAATAACAGGAATTAATTCACTTGAAAATAGAAAAGAGCTGAACTTAATTCATTATTTTTTAAAAGCTCATCTCTCAGAAAAATATTTATAGCCCTGACCGGTGTGGCTCAGTTGGTTGGGCATCGTCCCATGAAGCCAAATGTCACCAGTTCGATTCCCAGTCCGGGCACATGCCTGGGGTGCGGGCCAGGTCCTCAGTCAGGGCACCTATTGATGTTTCTCTCACATCGATGTTTCTCTCCCTCTCTCCTTCCCATCCCCATCTCTTAAAAAAATTGATAATAAAATAGATAAACCGGGACCCCATCAGGCCAAGCAGAGTCTATCCTGGCAGAGAAGAAATGCAAGTCGGGAGCGAGGCCAGACAGGCCGAAGCACAGGCTGGAAAGGCAGACGGCTGTCAGGCGGTGGGGAGGCGGGGGTGTCACGCCAAAGGAAGTGGACTGTCCCCAGGGGACTTGGACAGGAGGAGGATTCAGACTGGAACGCTGGTTGAGGGAGTGGGGGTGTGGGAAGGGGCACCATCACAGAAAAGGGAGGACTTTCGCACCTAAGTCACGCATCACTTCTTAAACAGGGGAGTAGCGTGATGACTCTACCCTTAGAGCCATTGCTGTGGGCGTCAGGATGGACGGAGGGAAGCTGGAGGCCCTGGAAACAGGGACGAAACCACTGCTGCAGATGAGGGGCAGGGACCAACAGCAGCATGGGGGGGTGGAGGGTCTGATCTCGGAGCATCCGATCACACCCAGTTTTACAGCTGCGTGAACGTTTCTCATCTAGGAGATGAGGGTAATAACGAATCCGGTTATTGAAAAGATGCTACAAGTGGGCTGGCTTTAAAGTTAACTTACACTCATCTTTGTTTCCGAAAAGACTTAACGCTGCTTAAATTAAGGCGACAGATGTGGAAACACTGTGAAAGGCCCCGCAAATGTGAGACATTACCATTTATTACTGGCACTGACACCTTCATGAACACCTGTGCATTCAGAGATTGAGCTTGCAGCGCGGCGCAGGACGGGCGGAGGGACAGCTGGCCCAGCAGGGGACTGCAAGTGTGACCTTGGAGCCTGAAAGAAAGGCCAAGGTTTATGGAACAAATCTGGGAGTTGTGAGCGGAGGAGGTCTGGAATTAAGGTGCTCACTGTGAGCCAGACACTGTGCCAGACCAGTTTACCTCATTTAATCCTCCAAGCAAACTTGCAAGGAAATCGTTTTTGTTTTTTTTTAAGACTTTACAAATGAGAAAACGTGAGGCTTTCAGAGGTTAATTAGCCACCTCGGTGGGACGCCGAGGGACCCCCGCGGACTTCCTGTCCTTTCGCAGTGATGCATACCACTCTGTGTCTGAAAGGGCAGAGCTGGGGTTCAACAGAAACCCGTCTGCAGCAGCTTGCCCAGGCGGCCTGGCCAGCTGGTGGCACTTCCCCGTGAAGAGCGAGCCCCGCCTCCTCTCTGTGGTTCTTCATTCTCCTTCCTTCAGCTGCTAGCGGCCCCTGGACCCCTGCCTTCCCCTGGCAGAGCCCTGATGGCATTTCTCATGCTGCCCGTCCTTGGTGCTCATCCCTGAGCTCACGTCCGTGCGCTGCTGCCCCTGCTGCCACTGCGGTTCGGCAGCTGCAGTGGGACCTCTGCTCACTGAGACCACAGCTCCCTGGTTAGGGCGCGGAGGAAGGGCTTTGGATTGCTGTTCCCTGCGGGCAGGTCAGGCAGTCTTCGGGGTCAGCACCATCCACTGTGCCTCCAGCAGCAGGTCCAAAGGAAAAGATGCTGTTGAACCAATAAAACACCTGACAAAATTCCCCAGTGTCACTTTTAACAAGTCACCTGCTCTCACTTTTGACAGCCAGCCCCCTATCTGGTTCCCCACTTGGCTTTACCCTAAACTTGGGGTTTCTGGCTGCCCCAGGAGTGGTGGACGCCCCCAACCCCAGCTCCTGGCTCACCCCTGGGCTGACTCTCAGCGGTCAGGAATAGCTTGGCTCCACACCAAGACCGCTCATCCTAACCTGGCCCAACCTTGATTCTGTTTCTAGCGGGTCCTGCGGTGGCTACCCCAACCCCCACTCCATATACATGCACACACCCCACACATGAGACTAGCTGTCCTGGATGGCCACCAGCCACCAGGGATGGGGATCAGAAGGGACAGACCTTGGGGCAACAAATTCTACCCAAGAGAGCAGGGAAAAAAACGTCAGAATCTGTGGGTCCAAATGCCGGGGCAGCAAGTGCAAACCCCTGGTCTGCACTGAAGTCAGGGTAATGGGAACCAAGAGGAAGGGGAGGGAACAGAACCAGGTGAGAGCTGGAGAGGAGGTAGGGGAGATTGAGCACAGGCCATGGATCTCCTTGAAGCCTGGGGGGTGGGGGACATCGGGTGCAGGATGCATGGGAGAGTCAGCTGAAAGGGCAGCAGAGCCAGGATTTGGTGCCAACAGTCGGTGGAGGGGGCGTGCCAGGGACAGAGTATAACTCTGACCCCATCTGTAGTGTCACGGTGCCTGAGCGTGCCCACACCCCTTCCCAAGGCTGGGACTGCCCTCCTCCCACCTCAGTCCCCAGGCCTGCCCCCAGGGGACTGGATTAGCATCGAGAACTTGGGAGAGCAGGACTAAGAGGTAGGGGAGAGGGGATCCAGGGTTCAGGAGCAACGCTCCACAAGGCACATGTCAGAGCTCACCTGGTATAGAAAACCTGCAGTTCAGGGAGACACGGGGGCTCCGCAACAGTCTGGGACACTCACTCGGCCTCCACTGGCCCTTCCCGGGGTCTGACGGGGGGCGGAGGAAAAGGAGCCTCCACCGTGCGCAAGGGCAGGCCGGGATCGGGCTACATCAGGACAGGGCGGGGGCCCAAGGTGTAAGTCCAGTCCAAGTCCCAGGGTGTCTCCTTGCTGTCGTAAACCCCAGCTCCTGGCACAGAGCAAGAGCTCAACGCACGTCGAATGAACAGATGCACATCGAATGAAGGGATGCACGCATGGCTGAGGCATCACAATTAAACACCAGACCTTAAGCAGCAGGCACAGACCTTCACGCCACCAATGGGACCCAGCTCAGTGGAATAACCACTAGCCCACAGGTTGGATCCATGGGAGAAGAAGCCAGGGGCCAGGGTGGACAAACCCATTTCAGGCAGGACTGAGCTGGAGAGAATAACCCAGACGGCTGGTGGCTGCTGGCAGTTCTGGGGAAAGAGGCTGCTGACCTTTCAGGATCCAGCCGTTTCTCCTCCTCTGAGGGGAGACTCAGGCCAACACAGTCAAGAAGACGAGCCTGGCCCTGAGATCTCCAAAAGTCTTCATTGTGAGGAAGTCTCCATAATTAGCCAGAATTCAAGGCCAGCCAAGCAGGGTTTTCCTTAAGCAATCACTTCTAACTTGCAAAGCAGTTTTTACAGTACTGATTGCAGACGCTCCTTGCCGGGTCCCTGTGGTCGGGCCTGGGAAGCAGCAGCAGCGCCATCTTGTGGCGTCCTTGAGAACATCAAGGGGCTGTTTCAGCCCCTTCACCCGTCTGGGTGTGTACCACACACACCTTCTGAAAACTCACAACTTTGGATATCTTAATAAGGACTTCTGCCCTGCTGTTTAACAATCTGATCCACTGGTAATCTTTTATAAACACTTGAAAACATAAAATCAGTCCCCAAATCAGTCTGGATTCAAGAACATGTAAGCTTTGTGCTTCAGAAAACTCAGAGCTTCCCACGGTAAATCCCCATTTGCAGAGCTGACTGGTATGCAATTCCCAGGTGCAGATTAGAGGAAGACTACACTTCCCAAGGCCTCCACTCTCTACCTGTGGAGGCACACCTTTCTGGCTCATGAAAGGAAATGTGGTCGTGGTCTGCCATGGTGCTAGGGTGTCGGGCATAAGCCAAATAATTGCTGAAACAACAGTGCCCTGGGAGAGGGCTGTGAAGGGCCACACAGGTGCCGTGAGCCAGTGGGATGGGGCTGGGGGTGGGACGAAGTCCAGGAGGTCAAACAAGGCTTCATCTGCGATGCCAAGATGTAAAAGTCTGAACTGTCCTCCAGGAAATCCGGAGGGGACGTGAGCTTCCAGTGCATCTAAGCGACATATGCATACACGATTGATTTCTCACCTCTTCGTGTTGAGCAGGAACTAAATTACCAGCCCACGAGAGAACTTCAGTCAGATGGAGGCATGCTCAGGTGGGAAGAGCTGAAAGGGTCTTTACAAGAAAACCTGGTCCCCAAGACTCAGGGTGCATCTGCAGAACAGCAGCCAAGGCTGCCCTGGGGCTGGCAGTCTCCAGCCTGAGTCCCCCACAGAAGGGAAAATGAGGTTACACTTAACACAGCTGGGAGAGTCACAGGCACAGAAATCCAGGGACCTTCAAGCTCACCTCCTTCTGATTGAAGGAGGGTGCTGGGAAGCATGTGAGTCTCGGAATCTGGCAGACATGGACTCTAGCCCCAGCTCCAACATGATTTATCGAATCAACCTCTCTGAGCCACTTCATCACCTACGAAGTGAAATTTAGAATCTCTGAGCTGCGAGGAGGCTCCGGTCTGCTCGGGCCCCTGAGGCTGGACTCCTACCCCCAAAGCCCCGCTGTCTCTTGCCCTGCATGATTGGGAACTGTTTGCCAAATATTACTGGTTCTTTGTTTCTGAAAAAAAAAAAAATTCAAGATGTTTAATTTGTACTAATGTTGTAAAGAATCAATTTTTTAAACATCTTTATAGTCCATACAGGCATAAATAAATTGTTGAACAAATAGATCAGAGGAAAGAGACAGTTCTTTCCTACAAAAGAACACCAGTTAATAAATGGAGAAGAAAGGAAGGAAACAGAAAATCACCAGTGGGCCAACTCCGTGGTGGTAATTGTCACAAGCAAGTACCAGTGAAAGTGCAATGAGAAACAGGATATTTGCATAACCTCCAAGTATCTCCCCTACAAGGCACTTATTAAATCCAAACAGAAGAGTAAACTTACACTGAACAACCCTAGCAGGCCCATGTTAATGTCACCGGTAGTGAGACAAATCAATGTCAGCGGTCTGACAGAGAAGGGCAGCACCTCACTCTGTGCTATTCCTGCCAAAAATGCATAACCTCAATTGAATCAGGAAAAAACACCAGGAAAACTCACTTTAAGGGTCTTTCTACAAAATAATTGGCCAGTACTCTTCCAAAGAGTCGAGGTTATGAAAGACGAAAAAGAAAAAGAAACACCGAGAACTTTCATACGTGAGAGATCAAGAAAACATGACAACTAAATGCAATGGGGCGTCTCAGATTGGATCCTGGACACCCCCCCAAAAAAAAGGGGGAAACTGGTGAAATTCCAGTAAGTTCTATAGAGTAATTAATAATACATCAATGCTACACTCATTGAGTTCTTTAGTTATGAAAGAAAGTGGAAACAATTCAAACAATACTGAAGAGTGTAGGGTAGAAATGCCTCTCCCCAAGTCCTACCCCCAACAGAATAGCCACAGTTAAAAATTTGGTTGGGGGGATTGTTTATATAAAACAACAAAATAAATACATATATTTACATGTTTTATGTACATGCACATAAAACAATCCATATATATATTTCTATGACATGATATATTCAACAATATATCTTGGACTACATTGTGCTATTTTTCATGGCTGTATAATATTCCATGATAATGCTAACTATTTAACCAGTCTCAGTTTTTTCTCCTATTTTTTCCTATTATAAATGATACTGTTATAACAGCTTGTGTTTGAGCATGTGTGAATATAAAATACAGATAATATAATATTAAATCAAGCATTAGAAGGAAGATTGAGTCAAAGTATAAGAAAACTTTAAATTTTGGTCATACTTCCGCCAACAGCAAATAAAAGTGACCATTTCCCCACAGCCTGAAAAATAATAAAATAATAATTATCAGCATTTTTCCATTTCTTCCAATGCTGTGGGACAAACTTAAATCACTGAATCATTAGCCTATCTGAACATCCCTCCCAGGCCTCTGCCCACACTCCAAAGGAGCTGTGGGTGCCTTGAGTGAAATTCCGTCTCTGTTTGATGACCAAGTGATGTGAGCTCTCTGTGATGGCCAGACTCCAAGTGGCCCCCAGTGATCCCTGTCTGTTGGCATGTGTGTCCTTGTGGGGTCCCCTTCCTCATTATATCATCGTTTTCCTGTGTGATCAATAGAATATGGCAGAAGTGAGGACATGGGGTTGCTGAGGCTCGTTCATAAAAAGGCATGTGGCTTCCCTCTTTCTCCCCTTATTACTAGCCCTGGCAGAAACCAACTGCGGTATTAAACTGACTCTCAGGCCTCCTATGGAGACCCCCTCAGCACTGCATGACGGGGAGCTCGGGCCTCCTGACAACACCCACGGGAGCCATATCTGGAAAGCACATTGGCCAGCCCCCCATCAAGCATTCGGGTAATTGCAGCCCATGCCAGCATCCTGACTGCAGCATTACAAGCCACCCCACTGAGCCACTCAGAAATTGCATGAGATAACAAATGTTTGTTATTTTAAGCCGCTAAGTTCTGGAGTAATTTGTTGTGCAGCAGTAGATAACTAATACACTCTCTGAGCCTCGCTTTCCTCATCTGTGAGATAGGAATGATCACCATAATGCCCTCTCACAGAGATGCCAGGCGAAAGCTCGTGCCCGCTGCCTGGCCCAGGAGCGAGGGCATCTGTTCTCTCTCACTGGGGGGCCCTTGTCCCAGGCCGTCAGGCCTGACTAAACAAAGGAGAATGTTTTGAGTTGCAATGCTTTTGACCTTTTCACTGAAGATCCTTGTCAAATCGGCTTCTAATTCATTTCCAGACACCTCATTCTGAGAATGAAGCAGGGAGTGAACTTTGCTACAGTGTATTTCTTACCCTTTCATTTGACGAATTCACAAAAGCAAACGGCCACGTTGCTCTGGTCTTCGGAGAGCTGCAGAGCCCCTACTCAGGGTTCAGGGGGTGGCTACTTGGGTCCCCGGGCGGGGATGAGCTAGTGCAGAGGGGTGAGGGAGGGAGAGCCGGGCCTGCAGGTATCTGCCAGTACAGGAGGCACACCTTTGTGTCCAAGCAGTGTGGGCACACACATACAAAAGATAAATTGCTCCTCCATTCTCATCTGATGAAAGTTCGGGGAGGTGGAGGCGGGGCAGGGAGAGGGGGGCAAAGGAATGTCGGGAACCATGAAATCCCCAGGGATGTTGGTCTCCCAGCATCCAGCCCATTGAACTCTAGGGCCAGTCCCTGAGCTAGTGACATAGGAACGACTGACTGCCACTCTCCCCTTGAGCAGCTCACAGTGGGCCAGGTCCCGCCAGCTTGGAGCATCCCTGGAAACCCAAGCAACTCCTGCTTCCCTCCCACAAATCAAGTTCCACCCAAACTGTGATTAGCGCTGCTCTCCACTCTGCCATCTGGTGGTCATCATCAGCAATTGCAGCTTTCCCCCAGGACAAGCTACCTTTAGGAGGCAGCTGATGTCATCCTCCATCTGCGTTAGCAACTATTTATCCCCACCCAAAGGAGTGACGAGGCTCTTTCTGTTTAGCCCTCTATGCCGAAGAACTTGGGTGGGTTGCCGGGGAAGAAGTGAGAACGTTTTAAATAGACACTATTCTGAGTCCTTCACAAAATTATTTCCCAGCCCAGCTGCCAACCACAGCCCTAGTTGCAACCTTTGTCTTGCCTCCAGCCAAGCCCCCCACACCCCCAGGACACTCTTCCCAGAGGATGGAGCAAACTCTGTCCTTCTTTTTGTTCCGTTGTTAATACCAGTGTGCCCCCCCCCACCCCACCAACAGGCTCTCCATCCCCAGGAGACCCCTGGCTCAAATTCTCCAGGTGGGCCCCCCCCTCCCCGCCAACAGGCTCTCCATCCCCAGGAGACCCTTGGCTCAAATTCTCCAGGTGGGCATGAAGACCCAGCTGACCGCATACCTTGCCAATATGGTGCCCAGACGGAACCTGGTGGGCCCCACAGAGATGTCCACATCCTAGCCCCCAGAACCTGTGAGTGAAAACCCTACATGGCGTGATGTGGGTCCAAATGGATTCCTTATTTTATAGAAAATGAAACTCAAATACAGAGAACAAGAGACTTGCCCAAGGTCATGCAGCCCAAAACATCATCACTTGCTGAAAGCCAGCCCTGGAAATGGCCCATCCTTATCTCAAGAAGGAGGCAGCGGAGGCAGAGCCTCTGGGGGAGGGGGAGGGGATGACAGAAGACATTCCAATTTGAGAGGGAAGAAACATTCTCATCAGGGAAACTGGAGCCCATGTCGGCTTCGGGGTCTGGGGTCTGCGATTCTGGCTGTTGCTCAACAGCATCCAATGTGTGACCGTGGGTGATGGACCTCCCTTCTGACACTTTCACTGGAGGTCAGGCAGACAAAGCAACAAGCCTACGTGCGTGCAAAGAGTAAGTGCTGGAATCAGGACTGAAATCGAGATCAACCTGCTCAGCTGGCTGGAGAAGACCTGACCCCTGAATCCTGTGGCGGGTGGGGGGGGGGGGGCCGGGAGCCACCAGTGGAAATGGTGTATGTGGCCAGCACCAAGGCTAGAAGGCATGTCCTGGAGAGAAGCTGGGTGAGCATCAGGGAACCGGCTGAAGTTTGGGATGGGTGTGGGGCTAAAATGAGAATGTAGGGACTGAGGGTCCCTACCACTGAGGACCAGAGAGAGCTTCAGGCAGAGAAGTATGGCCTGGAGGAATCAGGAGGCATCTGGGGGTGGCGTGGATTGAGAGCAGCTGCTGTTTGCACAGCCTGGCTGAGAAGCTGCCCTTTCTACCCGACACGGAACACATCAACGCTCAGCAAACCCCGCCTGTCCTGTGCTCAGGAAGCCAGAGAGAGGGAGGAAACTCTCCTGTGGCTTCAAGACCCGGGAGGCACTCATTCCTTCCTTCATTCATGCCTTGGATCATTTTATTTTCTAAGTCAGCTACACTGAGGCCTTTCGCTGGACACTGGGGCACGGAAAAGGCTGCAGAAACCTCAGCTGCCACACCCCAAGGAAGGAAAGGAGGAAAGAGCCTGGGCCCCCGGGAGCGTAGCGATGCCCAGCCGGGGTTCTCCTGAGCTCCTCACCACTACGGTCCTGGGCACAGCCCCGCAGATGCAGGTTTGCGACATGGGATGGAGCAGCAGGCGCCGTGCTCACCCTGCTGGGGCTTTGGAACCGCACAATGCGCTTGATTGAAAAGCTCTTTCAGAGGCTTAATTTTTAACATTAAAGAATTAAATCAATAATGCCCCCATTTTGGCTTCTCTGTGGTTATGTGCTTTGTGTCCTGTTTGCTGTTTAGTAACAGCTTTCTAAAACTTACAGTCTCTGCCATCTGTACCAAAAGACATCAGGGGAGGTGGAAAGAGGAAGACAAAGAAATTAGCATAAGGTGAAGCCCTACTATGTGCCAGGCACTGTTCTAGTGGTGGCCCATCCATTACGATGGTAGGTCACCCTCACCGTGACCCCAGAAGGAATTTGTGGCCATAATTCTCCTTCTGTGAATTAGGAATCTGAAGCTCAGAGAGGTAGAGAGACTTGTCCAGGGTCACAGAAAAGAGCAGAGCCTGGATTGGAACTCTCAGGCTATCAGACTCCAAGCCCATCCTCCACCACAGCCTGCGATGTTCATTTTCTCCACTCAGAGCCCCGCCCCCCAGCAACAGGACTACCTGTGCCTCAGACCGGCCTGTGGACGGGAAGGCCTTTTGATCCCACCTGGCTGGGCCCCGCAGGTGGTGCCGGGCCCCCTGAATGGCCCCGGGAATGGGAGGGGGAACCCCAGTTCCACTGTCCACAGAGCTCAGGGCATCAGCCTATGCAGCAGAATTTTAAGGAGCAGGGTCCCCAGTCTGGGACCAGGACTGGGTAGCTGTGACGGTTCTAGTCCTGGCTTCTGAGGCACCTGTGCTGCCCTCCCGCTGGGAGCCTCTTTCCTTTTCTGAGCCGGATTCCCCCTCAGTGGAAGGAGAGCAGCGTTCTCTTCCATGGGGGTTGGAGTGACTATTTGGGCGGCTGTACAGAAAAGTTTCCGGAGTTTTTCCTGCCTGGTGTCCACAGAAGGTACCAGGGTTGTAATGCCCCGCGTTGGGGCACTGGCCGCCACAGGGGGAGCAGAGAGGAGCTCACGGTCAGTGTCCTGGGCGAGGTGGTGCTGTGTCCCGTATGAAGATATGTGCTTCAATCATAGCTCAATCACAGCAGGGCTCAGGGCCAGAAAGAGCCTGGCTGTGTGCTGAGACTGCATCCGGTCAAAGTCAGGCTTCAGTCCCACCGTCTTCCCGCGAACCACTCACCGGTGTCAGCCTGTGAGGGTCGGCCTCAAGGCTGTTTTGAATGTCAGGTTCCACACACACACACACACACACACACTCTCTCTCTCTCTCTCTCTCTCTCTCTCTCTCTCTCTCTCTCTTCTGGTCACACCCAAGGCAACTGCAGGCACGGTGGCCCCCAGAGATGCTGCAGAGACGATGCTGTTCTCAAGTTCTGTGCACGGAGAGAAGGGATCAGACTTATAGACCCCTCTGGGGAACCTCAGGCAAACCCTTCACTCCTTCATTCGGGCACCCATTGAAGGCACAAACTGCTGCTGAGACCACTGCGTCCGGCCCCGGAGACATGCAGCAAACAGGGAGATCCTTCGCTGTGGGGCGGCCTCATCTCGCTTTGGTTCCCCCATCCGCAGTCTAAGAACTGGGGTGCCTGCCTTGCAGCGTTGTGGGAGGTAATGTGTGTAGACGTGGCTTATAAACTTCAAATGTCCACATATGTTCATGGCGGGTTTATCCACGAGAGCCAAAGGCTGGAAACAACCCAAGTGTCCATCAACGAGGGAATGGATGAAAACACACTGTGTTAGCAAGTATTTCTCTACACCCCTATAATAGAATACTACTCAGCAATAAAATGAAACAAATGATTAATACCCACAGCATAGATGAATCTCATAATAATTATGCTGAGTGAAAGAAGTCAGTAAAAAAAAACATGTGTGATTCCATTTATATAAAATTTAGGGAAGACGCAAACAGATCTAATGTGACAGAAAATAAATCAGAGGGGGACAGGGTAGAGTGGGGAGGGGACGAGGGGCTGTGGAGTCACAGGAAAACTTTGGAAGTGATAGGTTGTTATGGGCTGAATTGGGCCACCCAAAAAAGCCCGCATGCCAAGGCCCTAGCCCCCGGCGCCCCGGCCTGGGGCTGGGCGTGAACCCTGTCGTCGAAGCCCTCCAGGCCCGGCGCTTTGCTACGCAGCCCCAGGAGTCTGACACACAGACGGGCTCATCATCTGCATTCGTGGGTGTGTGCGTGTGTCAAAACTCATCAAAGTACATGCTTTAAGTACTTATGGTTGATTGCTTGTCAATATACCTCCATAAGGCTGTTTGTAACCCCCACTGTTAAGATACTGTTTTAATTTAATGAGTTAAGCATTCGCACAGGTTCCAGGCCAACCCTTGTCTCTGGCTGCGCCCCCGCAGTGAGGAACCGAGGCTAGAGGCCCAAAGAGAGGAAGGAACCATGCAGAGCCATAACCACAGAGAGGCCCGCGCCTCTCGACCTTGCCTGCACCTTTGAACCACCTGGGAAGTTTTTGGTTTTAATTTTTAAAGTTGTTTTTAAGATTTTATTCATTTTTATTTTTAGAGAGAGGGTAAAGGAGGGAGAAAGAGAGGGAAAGAAACATCATGTGTGGTTGCCTCACATGTGCCCCCTACTGGGGACCTGGCCCACAACCCAGGCACGTGCTCTGACGAGGAATAGAACCTTTGGTTTGCAGGCCGGCACTCAAGCCACTGAGCCACGCCAGCCAGAGCCCCCAGGAAGTTTTAAACTGCCCCTGCCCACTCTGCCCCTTGGATCAATTAAATGGGAATACTGGAGGGTAGGACCCAGGCATAAATATTTTTTAAAGCTCCCCAGGTGAATGCAAAGTGTGTCCCAGGCTAAGCAGCGCCTGCTTCACAACCTCCCCTAGGAGGCCCACCTTAGAGAAAGAGGCTTCTTCCAGCACCTAGCTGAGCCCAGCCAGGCACAAGGATGCACTTGCCTGCACTGATTAGAAAACCTAATTGCCTTAAGGTTCTGTGCAGAGCCAGCTGGGGCTTAATCATTCCACTCACATCAAAATATTTACTCCAAATAGTCATTTCCACCTGGAAGGGGCTTGCAAGCAGCTAGGGAAAAGGGGGTGGGGGAGGCCCAGAGTTCAGCACACCCTGTAAGGGAAGCAGGCTGTTGGCAGAGGCTGCTGTCCCCATCATCCAATGCTCAGCTATCCCTCCCCACTCCCCCGAGGGATGTCTTAAGTGTTTGCACTTTAATGCTCCAAGGCCTGAATCATCCGATTCTGCCAGTGCAGGTGCTGGGGCTTGGGAACAGACGCTAGATGATTTGCATGTAGTGAGCGGTTTGCAGGGAATGGAAAATTTGCATGCAGTTTATAGCTAAGGGGAGGGTAAAACAATGGCCCAGAAATGGCCTAAATAATGTGTTAATTTGTAGCCCCAGTTGTAATCTGAATGCAACCACTATCAAAAGGTGAGAGGCCGGGAGCCGGGCACATTGCTGCCTGAACAAAATCAAGAGAAGAATCGAAGAAAGTCTGTCAGGTAGAAAACCAGTGATATCAACCGGTGACAATAAATGTCTGTTCATGGAGAGGCAGAGCAGCTATTTATAGGACCTAAGTGAGGTCTCCTCTCTGCCCCTAAGCCCACATCTGAATACTGGGATCTTATCACTGCATGATACAGGGTACACACTCAGTGAGAAGCGTGAAGAAAGAGAGCTTACGGGGCTGAGTTCCAGCACTCACCCACCAGCAGCACGGGAGGCAGGAAACAGCGAGAGGCTGTTCTAGCAGGAAGAGCCATCAGCTGAGACGACCATGACCACGTGGACAATGAACAGTGACAGAGCATTCACTAGGTGGCAAGCACTTCTTCCAGACCATCAATTTTCTATTTTAGTTTTTCCAGTTGTCTTCAATTTTTTTCTAGATTTTAGCAGATTTCCTTTCAAATTATCAAAGCAATTCTGGTCATTATGACAAGGCAATTAATACGGAGGTGTGTAAATAAATAGCCAACAATGTCCCGCTCCCCATCGAAATAACCCATGTGAACAGTTTCACAGATCTGTGAAAATATCCTCTCTGCTTTTCAGGCCATGCCTCTACAGTTGGGTTACCTGTAGTCATCTGCCAGAATCTTGGGAGAACTCAACATTCTTGTAGAAGACCCCTCAAACACGCCAGCTGCTTCTCGATTTTAACATTTGCCCTTGTTCGTGGTTGCTCCATTCCTATTCCCATGATATGACTTCTTCGACCTCATTGAGACTCCTTGGCCCATCGTACCTTTCCTCAAGTCACTATTACCAAATTACCACTTCACCTTCTCCCCTCCTCAGCCAGGACCTGAGGGAACATCCCTTCTTCCCCTCTTGCCAACTCTCCAACAGCGCCTCCTTTGTTCTCCTACCCAACCTCTCCCCAACCTTTGATTAATTCAATTCTCACCTTTCTCCACGCATTCACTCAGGCAGCCAAGTGCAAATGAAAGAATTATATATCCTTTGGCTGGGTGCCCCCAAGAACCAGACTCCCAACATCCCTGGGGCCCTTGGCATTGCCCTTGCACCATGACACGTAAGACTGGAGACTTGCACGTTGCCAGCACATTCCCAAGCCTGGGCCCTGACTGACATAACAGCAAAAATTTTCAGATAACTAAGACGTTAAAGTGATTGGTAATTTCCATAGCTACTGATTAAGTGACCATTAGTAACTCCTCATTTACTATGATTGCAGCAAAAATAAGATGTAAGTGAATTATGCACAGAGAAAGCTGGAATTCCTGTAGTAGCTCCACCTATTTTCTGTCGCTGGTATAAAAGCAGAGCAGGATCAAGTGAATGAGGCATGGGAATAATCATCAGTCTGCTCTAATTTAAGGAAAACATTCAACACATTGATATTGTTAATATGCTTAATTGACACAGTGTCACATCAAAATATATGACACAGTGTCACATCAAAATATATGTATGGTTCTGATTCCCAAGGCATCAAAAGACAAACGAATCTTTCCTGAAGATTTCTTAGAGAAATGGAGGGGGTAGCTTTACCCACAGTGCACAGAAAAGCTTCTCTTTTTTTTTTATTATTATTTTTTTTATTGTTGTTCAAGTACAGTTTTCTGCCTTTTCCCCCGACCCCTCCCCACCACTCCAGTCCTCCCCACCTGCCTCCCCCAGAAAAGCTTCTTTAAATTCCCTATTTCCGCCTGGCTGGTGTAGCTCAGTGGATTGAGCACAGGCCTGTGAACCAAAGGGTCACAGTTTGATTCCCAATCGCGGCACATGCCTGGGTTGCAGGCCAGATGCAGGCCCAGCAAAGGACATGCGAGAGGCGGCCACACATTGATGTTTCTCTCCTTCTCTTTCTCCTTCCATTCCCCTCTCTCTACAAATAAATAAATAAAATATTTTTTTTAAAAATTCCCTACTTCCCCTACTGAAGGTGGACGGGATGTTTGCATATGTGATGAATTTAATGCTCATCACACCATTTCCTCTTCCTGGACAAGGCAAAGCTATTTCTCAGTCTCCCTCCTCTGCAGGTAAGTTAAGAGTGTGTGACTCGTTTTAGTCAATGAAATGTGAGCAATTGTGACCTGTATCATTTCCAAGCCCATATAAGTAACAGCTGGGGTGCCTCCTACACACCTCCTCTTCATTTCTTTCCCTGCTGAGGGGACCTTGGAAATCTCATGTTTTGAGAGGGGATAAACTCAGAGACCCTGGATCCCTGAATCTCCAGAAGGAGGCATGCACCCACAGGCTCCACCAGACCTTGTAAGAGCAAGAAATAAAAAACTGTTGTCTCCTGCCCGGCTGGTGTAGCTCAGTGGATTGAGTGTGGGCTGGGAACCAGAGGGTTCTGGTTCGATTCCCAGTCAGGGCACGTGCCTGGGTTGCGGGCCATGTCCCTAGTGGGGGCCATGTGAGAGGCAACCATACATTGCTCGTTCTCCCTCCCTTCTCCTCTCTCTAAAAATAAATAAATAAAATCTTTAAAAAAAAAAAAAAAAAACTGTTGTCTCCTGAAACCACTCAGATTTGAGGATTGATTTGTTACAGCAGCATGACCTCACCTACCCTGATTAACAGTTGTAGATGCAGCTTCTCACATGATCCTGAGCAAAGAAGCTAGAACCCTTTCTAATATCAAGAAGTCTTGAGTCCCTAGAAGACTGAGGTTCTCAATACCCTTCTCATCTCCACAGTGCTCAGCAGAGGTAGTTTTAATCCAACCTCCACCAATAACTTATTGGACAGGTTACGTAGCCTCCTTGTATTTCTGCTTCCCTGTATATGCAATGGAAATAATAACAGGACCAGCTTCACAGGATTGCTGTGAGGACTAAGGAGATAAGACCTAGCAATGCGACTTTTCGGAATGTATTCTACAGAGAAGCTCATGCCAGTATGCAAAGAAATATGAATACATAGAAGGATGTTCACTGCCCTGTTTGTGTAAGAGCAAGGGACTGGGAACAACCTAAATGTCCCTCGATAGGAAAATGGTTTAATAAGTTATGACACATCTGTAAAATGAATAGAATAAATACCATGTAGCTGTAAAAATAAATAAACAAAATAGATCTTCTTATGCTAAAATGGTAAAATTGCCAAGATGTACTGTTACATGTAAAAAGCAAGGAGCAGGACGGATGCATTAAATGCAACCATTCGTTATTGTTTTTTTAAGGACATGCCCATATATGGTGGCTCACGGATTTAAACATTTTTAGAAGGACATGAAATAAACAACATTTGCTTCTAAGCAGGGAGACTGGGAGACTGGGAGCCTGGGTGGGAAGCGGACATATTTTACAGCATATCTTCTTGTACTCTTTCCATTTTACACTTATTATTTTTAATACGATAATAACGTAAATAGCCCTGGCCAGGTAGGTTGGTTGTTTGGAACATCGTCTCAAACACCAAGCGCTTGTGGGTTTGATCCCCGACCAGGGCACAGACCTAGGTTTCTGGTTCAATCCCCAGTCGGGCGAGGTGCATACAGGAGGCAACCAACTGATGTTTCTCTCTCACATCTCTCTCTCTCTCTCTCTCTCTTTTCCCACCCCCTCCATCCCTCTCATTTTCCCTTCCTCTCTCTAAAATCAATAAACACATCCTCAGGTGAGGATTAAAAAAATAAAAAGTTGTCATGTAAATAAAGTGCTCAGCAACCTGTGCCAATGAGCATTCAATATCATTTTGTTGACGTTATTATAATGAACTAGTATCTATTTCTTTCAGCTACCACGACATTTCAGGGGCCACTGCCTCTAGCTCCCTTGCAAGGCCTGCCTCCTGCCTCCTTGCCTTCTCCCCTTTTCTCTAAGGAAAATGAGAAACAGAAAACCGTGGAGACTGAATTCCTATTTTTGGTCTTCTCTGGAAGGAACAACTCCACCCGGGCACATCTGCACACCAACACAGTCCCGGCTGCCTCTCATAAAATGTGTGAGGTTCCACGAGAGGTGCTGGAATAGGAGAGATTACTCCAGCAGACGGAATCCTGCTGCTGCGCCCCAGGAGAGGGCTCTCAGAGAAACGTCGTCCTTGAACAGGGGCCCCGACTTCAGAGTTTGTAGTCCAGGGCAACTGCCATCGCTGCCACTGTATGTTCTGCCGCCTGGGACTGGCACGAGTCGGGAGGCTGGGTAAGAACATTTCCCCACCCGGCCGACCTGACAGGACCCAGTATTCTGGGCGTGTCTGTGAGGGAGTTTCTGGATGAGATTAACATCTGATCAGTAGACGGGGGAAAAGCAGACTGCCCTCCCCAGCGTGGGTGGGCCTCATCCAATCAGTGGGAGGCCTGACCAGAACAAAAAGTCTGACCCTCTGCGGAGAGAGAAGTGTTCCTGCCTACTGCCGTCCAACAGAGACAACTGTGACTTTCCTGCCTTCGGGCTAAAGGGAAACGTCAGCTCTTCCTGCATCTCCAGTGGCCTTCAGACTGGAACTATTTCACCAGCTGTCCTGAGTCACTCTTGCCCACGCACCCTGTAGATCCTGGGGCTTCTCAGCCTCCATAAGCATGTGATCCAATTCCTTATAATTTATTGATCAATAAATGAACCAGGCCCGGCTGGTGTAGCTCAGTGGATTGAGCGCGGGCTGGGAACCAGAGGGTCCTGGTTCGATTCCCAGTCGGGGCACATACCTGGGTTGCGGGCCAGGTCCCCAGTGAGGGCCACGTGAGAGGCAACCATACATTGCTCTTTCTCCCTCCCTTCTCCTCTCTCTGAAAATAAATAAATAAAATCTTTTAAAAAATTAAAAATAAATAAATAAATAAATGAACCAATCTCCCCTATTTGTTCTTTTTCTCTGGAGGACCTGGACGAATGCAGTGCCCATAAATGTTTGTGGAATGAGTGAATAAACAAGCCACTTACAAACCCTCTTTCTGAGACAAAGTCTGGCACACAGCCAAGCTCAAAAACCACTATGCAGACCACGAGGGGGCTTCCGGAGTCACTGCCAGGAGCCTGCTTGTGGTTAAGGACAAAGGGCGGCCCTTCCGGGAAAGGAAGACTAGCTACTAGTCACAAGCCGAGCCTGAACTCCTTTGTCTTCACTTCTCCCCCCCTCCTGCTCTACCAGGAGCAGCTTCCCTGGGCTGCCTGGCACTTCCCACCGTGGCTGGACGGCCCGCTGGACTGTGCTGGGTCTTCTCCGGGTCACCCTTGTACCGGATGGCAACTGCTCAGTGGCTCTGAGGTCAGCCAGGCCTGGACCGGAGAGCCCGCTCAGCCAGGACGCCAATAAAACTTCGAAAGCTGGCCCGTGAAGGTTGTCCCTTTCGTATTTTTCTTTGAATACTATTTGCAGGATTACAAAGGCACAAATCTGATCTACCTTTTTTTAAAGATCTTATTTATTTTTTAGAGAAGAGGGAGGAAAACATCAATGTTTGATCTGTTACCTCCCACACACGCCCAACCAGGGACCTGGCCTGCACGCCAGGCATGTGCCCTGACTGGGAATCGAACCGGCCACCTTCCGGATTGCAGGCTGGCACTCATCCCACTGAGCCACACCAGCCAGGGCCTGGCCCACCTTTTTGAGCTACCATCTCCATGAAGCTGTTTGTCACAGCACATTCCCTAAGCAACATTCGCCACACAGCATCCTGATGCAGTGTCCCCACACAATGTCCTCGTGTATTGTCCTTACCACTGTCTCCGTGCAGTGTCCCGATGCAATGTCCCCCCAGGGACGTGCAGTGACTCCTGAAGCATCCCCACCCTTCATCACCATGCATCGTCCCCACTCGGTGTTCCCACAGACGGCTCCTTTCCGAACTTACTTAAACGTTAGTAATAACTCCCTTTTCCTGTTATGGCTACAGGCCAGTGACCAAGATTCTCTCCTTGACCAAGCCCTAGACCAAGCTCCTCCGAGCCCTCTGGACTAGGCTTGGCCTACAAAGATGGGAACAAACACAGATACAGTTTCTAACAGCTCAAGGCCACATCCCTACGATGACCCTAGACCCCCTCGAAGCGCCTGCCTGAGAAAACTCAAGCTGCTGAAAGACCTGACACCCCAGCCGACCCCTGAGGGCAGAGCCCAGCTTCTGTGGGAGGGGAGGAGCTCACCTGCCACAGGTGCCAGTCCGCAGGCCTGACGGGTTCACTGGGCCAGCACCCTCTTCCTGCTTCTGTACTTTTTCACCTTTCTGACCTACTGAACACCCCCACTCCCCTCTCTGTGCCTCCGTGCTCCCTTTACAACGCCCAGTCACCTCTGTGCAAATCCCCGCTGAGTTCATTCACTCCGGACTCTTTTCCCTGGCGCAGTGGTATGTTATTGATTACTCTCTGTTCTCATCACTTTAACTGGCATCTGGCTCTGCGTATTTTTGATGCCAGGCACCAAGCTAAGTGTTTCCCATTGCAGTACCTCACTTGATCCTTACAAGAGCCCTACGAGATGGGGTCTGTTACCACAGATGGGGAAACTGGGGGTCAGAGAGGTCACGTCCTCAAGACCACAGAGCCGGTGCGCACTGAAGCCTGCAGTCCTACGCACTGCATACGTCCTACCACGGCCCTGTTACAGAGGAAGGGGTCATTTGAATCAGAGAACCAGCATTCTAATCGCAAAGGCTGCATGCCACGGGGTCAAAGCAGACCACGGAGCTGTCCACACGTGTGGGAGCCGCTGGCCCACATCTACCAGCAGCACTAGGAGATGGCGTTGACCACCAGGGCCACGGCTCGCAGGGGGCGGGACCCTGGGCTTCACCTGTCACGTCCCATTTTTCTGAGATCATCACAGAAGCGCAGCTCCTCTGCCTCTCAACTCATCCATTCTGACCCAGGCATCCAGCCCCCACGTGATTTTAGGGTACCTTGGAGCTTTCGTGTGAAACCAGGTTTAGTGGGCTCCCCACCCTCTCGCTGGAAGTGCAGAGTTGCTCTGCCTCTTTTCTGGGAGACTGGAGATACGTCCCAAAGTTCCTGTGAAGTCCGGTGGGCAGAGGGTGAGCATGAGCAGTGTTGGCAGCTCTAGTCTCTACTCCAAAAGGAACCACCACCTTTGGAGGATGTGACAGGTTAGGAACAGTGTGCGAAAGGAGCCCTGCCCTTAGAATCTGAAGACCTGGGTCTGAGTCTCGAATATATCTCGTGACCCCTCTGGGTCTCAGTGTTCATGACTCAAAACTGGTAGCAAAATCCCAAGCAGCACCTGGCTGAACTGCTTGCCACAAGAAAACTACAAGCCACAGGAAAACTTCAGCAGTCAGTCCAAGGTCAAGAGTGGCCATCCTTAACAACCCTGAAGCCCTTTCACAACCCAAATAACCTAATTGTTGAAGGCAGCTATCACTCTTCCCAAAAAACAGGAAGGTATTGTATTGAAAGCCTTTTTTTTTTTTTTTTAAGTAATAGCAGTTTAATTTCTATGCATTTTAGCTTTGGACAGTAATTTCAAGTTTGGGAGATTCATTCTTTTTAATGCAAATTGGCTTTGATTTGCAAAGGACTGTGGCCCAGTTCTGGGGAGGGGCCTCTGATCTTAATGGCTACATTTGCATATCAATGGCCTCTCACTTCATTTGCTGCTTTGGCCACCCTCCGAGCTTCAGCTTCGATGGCTCAAGACTGAATGGAAAGATGGGAGAAATGCTGGTTGCTCTTCCTTTTTGGAAAGTTTAAATATAGGAACTGCTTTGAAGTAAATTTCCCCTTGGACTTTTGAAGGTAGACTGAGCAAATAAAGCAAATAATATTTTATCAAACTTACCAAGACTGAAACCTTTGAGACGCCTTTGGGAGAAGGTCTGGGCTGGAGATGGACTGGGAGAGCCCTCTAAGCCTCCAGTGGGGCTTGAACGAGATGACGTCAAAGCGTGAGAAGACTGGAGGAGCTGAGGGCAACCCTGGCACCCTGTTCTGTCAGACTGTCCCCACTCCACGCACCGGCCCTTGGCCCCAGCAGTCTGCCCACCTGCCGTGTACCTTCAGGCCGCTTGTACCTCACTGTTGATGTGCTTTGTTCCCCTTTCCAATCCACACGTTTCGTTAACACATCATCTACAAACTCCGGATTCTTGCCAAGGATGCATAATCTGACTCTAACCATGAGGAAACAATCAGACAAATCCAGACCATGGGACAATACACAAGCCAAGTAGCCCGGCCCCTTCAAAGGTGCCAATGTCACAAATGACAAAAAAATTAAATAGATCAAGGGGACAGTTCCAGAGTCTAGATTAAAGGAGATGAGAAAACACGACAATCAAAGGCAATGAGCGATCCTTGATTAGATTATAGAGGATGTTTTGAGGACAATAAGGAAAACTTAATGAGGGCATATTAGATAATACTTATTCTATCAATGCTAAGTGTCTTGGGTGCGATTGGGATATCGGAGTTATGTAGGTGAATGTCCTGTTTCTCAGGAAGTAAATGCTGAAGTGTTTAAAGATATGTCTGCAAAGTTCAACTGTTTCAGGAAGAAAATAATGTTTAAATACAAAGGAGAAATAAAGCAAATATGAAATATGTTAAACTGTAGACTCTAAGTGAATATAAGTATTCATCATACTACTCTTGTAAATGTTCTTTAAGTTTTAAATTTCTCAAAATAAATAGTGAGATTGCAATGAGACCAACTTTATCTTTTTTGAGACCTAATTTCTGGGACCAGCTACCCAGAGTTGGGAGAAATTTCACAAGTTAAGGGCACAACCCCCTATCTGACTGCCTTTACCCCAAATACCAGCCACACCACTGGGGGTCTTCAGGCCACCCTACATCTGACCAGCTGGCTACAAATTCAAGAGTTTCCACTACGCCTTCAGATTCCATAATTCACTGGAATGACTCACAGGATTCAGGAAAGTCACTGTACCTACCATTACAGTTTTATATGGCAAAAGAACACAAATCAGAACCAGCCAAAGAGACAAACACTCAGAGCAAAGTCTGGGAAGGTCCCAGATGCAAAACTCTCATTGTTCTCTCCACGTCTAATCAGGGCGCGCTGCCCGCTTGTCGTGCTGATGTGTGACAGTCTGCAGTGCCAAAACCAGAGCAGTCCACCCAAGCTGGGTGCCCGCAGTTTTTGCCAGGGTCTCACTGTGTAGGCCTGGCTGGTTGAGCCGTTGGCCATGCCCCTCCTCTTTTCCCCAGCGGTCAAGTTGTGGCTCAAAGCCCCAACCCTCTCATCACACCGGTGGTCCTTCTCCCAGCGGCCAGCACCCACCCTGAGTCACCTCATTAGCATGAACTCTCAGGGCCCACCAGGAATAACAGAGACACTCAGCACTCGGCGGAGCATTCCCGGGACCGAGGCCAGCCACATCCTTTATTACACAGGAACAAGATACAATACATTTTCACACAAAAACGAAAAAAAAAAAAAAAAAAACACTTTCGTCAAGAACCACAGTAGGTAGACCTACAGCATCTGAACCAAAAGCTAGCGGACTCCAGGGACACTCTCCCCACTCCCCACTCCATAGGGCCTCCAACAGCACAGTCCATTTACATCTTGAGTTTAAAGAGGCCACTCAGAACCCTGAACATTTCCCATTTCAAAGGCATTAGGATAAGTCATTTCACTTTTCTGCAGCAGGTCAGCAGCAAACAGTAAATATGCAGTTGTGTAGGAGTGAATAGAAGAAAATAACTTACATTTATTGTCTTCCCAATTCAATTTAGTATGCCAAATTCATATGATAATCACAGGCTATATTACTTCAGTCAAATCAGATCCTTCTCACTCCAACTCAAACGGGGAGGAAGGCAGGCTTCCACAAGCAACGCGAATAATCACTGTATAATTGTAAATTGGAGCCGTAATCAACCCGCTGGCCCCTCGGCCTTCTTCCTCACTAGGCTGCAAACCCAAATGACTTACTGTGAATGTATCTGCAGGAGAGCTCCAGGCACAGGGCAGAGAGAAATGCCTTGTTTGCAGCCCTAGTTGAAGGAATAGAGGGAAGAAATGTTCATGAAAAATGAAAAGCATGAGGCCTGTGATCTAGTAAATAGAAGCTCCAGAAGCATCAGTATTCTCTCTGCAACTAGTTTGTTTTTAAATATGAAAGTGATACAGGCAAGTAGTAAAAAGAAATGTTCAACAGTAAAAATGTGCAGCGGGACTTATTCTTAAATTATTTAACAACTCTGTCAAGAAGGGCACAGACCAACCAAAACAGATGCCAGCAACTGCTGTGGAAATGTAACAGAAAAGAGGGTTCTCACCCCGGACTTCCTGCTGTGCTCCCCAGAGGTGACCCCTTTTAATTTCTTAGGACTTGGTCTAGGAATATTTTATGCATCTGCCAGCATATCTGTGTATTTATATATCTTTCTTGTATAGATCTGTTTTTGAAAACACCATACTGTCATACTGCATACTTTTTAAACAATGTATCTTAGATATCTTTCTGCGTCTGCACACGCAGAGCCACCTCGTGTCCGCGAAGCCGGCGACCTGCGCACCAGTGCTAGCCCAGGAGCCCACTCCAGGCCCTCGTCCGTCATTAGCGCCCTGGTAGCCAACTGCAGACTGTCCACTTTGAGCAGCGCCCCAATAGCGTACACGCAGCATGAGCCGTTTAGCCAGTCCCTCCCGATGCGCACTGAGGCTCCTGCAGGTGAGCATTCTGGTATGCGTCCATTTTTATGGACTTGGGAGAGTATTTCTGTAGGAGAGATTCCCAGGAGTGGCACCAAGGGTTGTGCAATTGATGGCAAAGCTGATCATGATGGTGACCTCGAAGGGAAATAGTCCAACTCTTGCATTTCATGGATGAGAAAAGTGACACCAGAAAGGGAGGGGCAAGGTCCAAAGTCAGACCAGTCCATGACACGTCAGAATTGGCCCCAAGTCCCCAATAAGGCGCTGAGTGTCAGTGGGGTGACAGCCTGGCCTTAGAGTCTAAGCCAAGAGGAAGGATGGATACACTCACCCCACAGAGTGACTCTGTCTTCAATATCAGTGTAAGTGTGAACAACTAAGGGTATTACAGAGTCGCCTTGGGGCCTGACCTGCAGGAAATCCAGTTCTGTTTTCACGGGATTTGCTTGGCCTCCTAGGAAGACAGCAAAGGAGCCTGAGCAGCGCCTTGCTCGGGCGGACCTAAGCCATCCCAGGAGGGAGGAAGGAAAAGGTGGCCCTCGACCAGGATAGCCTAAGAAGGCAGATAATTCACCTGGAACTGAGAAGAGTTCAATGATAGTGGGCTCTGATCAGAGTAAGAAAAGGAAAGTAAAAGGAATTAGAGGCAAATGAAGGGTTGAAAGGGCAAGGAACAGAGCTGAGTGAAACAAGGACAGAGGCAGCGGCTTCGCCAGGTCCGGAAGAAATGATCAGAGTGAGGTGAGACAGAGCAGCGGAGGCTCGGGAGCCAACAGAAGAAAGTTCCACAAAGGAAGAAGCAGACAGCAGCATCAAATGCTGCCGAGGGCTCAAACGAGAAGAGTATTTTAAAATATCCTTTGGATGTGGCAACGTAGAAGCCACTGGTGACCTCGCTGAGTCACTTCAGTAAAGCACGGAGAGCAGAATCCAGATCGCAGTGGGCTGAGAAGGGAGAAAATGGAGCCATGGAGTGGCTATTGGGCAGACTGGTTAGGAAGGGGGCGGGGGAGGAGGCAGCTGGGGGGACCCAGCAGCATGTCCTAGATCGCTATTCTAATTCAGCACACACAGGCGGTTCACTCGCTCTCCAGGCCAGGAGTAGCTGGAGAAAGAAAAGGGGAGCCCCAGCTTCCAGTACCAGCCTCTGCTGAATCACGGTTCCTGGGGATTTGAATAAATCATCCACAGTGAGGGGACTCTGTGCCCACACTGTTTGTGAGACGTACGCACGGGGTATGATAGTAACAATAACCACCATTTACTGGGAGCTTATTTACGCAAAGCTAAGAGCTTTACATAAATTATCTCATTTAATCCTCACAACATTTCGGTAAGGTAGGCCTCATTATTTTCTTCAATTTGAAAATGACGAAATCTGAGACACACGGAGCTTCATTAGCCTGTTACAGGCCACGCAGCCAGTAAATGGCAACATCAGGGTCCAAAGCCAGGCTCACCCTCCTCCGACACCGGTCCTCCTCTTCAGCCAGGGCCCCTCAAGCCAGACTTTCTGACTCACAGGCCCCAGGATCACCTGGACAGCATTTGAAAAATACAAATCCCCAGGTTCCACAAAAGATCTACTGACTCTGAATCTATGAAAGCGGAGTCCAGAATCTATACTTCTTACCAAGCTCCTCAAATGATTCCTATGCTCACAGAAGCCTTCTTATGTGAAATGTTTACCTCCTGACTGTTTGGGCTGCCTGTCTTTGGTCTCCACCCACCCTGGGAGCCTGGACTGCTTGTTGGAGACAGAGTAGCGTCCCAGGCCTTACCATGGGTCTGTTGAATGGGGGTTTCCGGGGGCGGGCTTGGCGATCCGCACATCGAGCAAGTCCTCCAGGCAATTCTTGTCTTCAGAGAAGACTGAAAGGCACCGTTCTGTGATTTGTCGCTGAAAGTGTCCTTAGCACCACCCTGGGCTTCAATGTAGGTTCTAGCTCTCAATCTTCCTTATCTGTAAAATGGGTATAAAGACGCCTGCCTGGTGGGGTCACCTTGAAGATCAGTGCTGTACCAGTTAGGTGTAGATTTACCTGCTTAGAACAAAAACAAAGTAGCAATGACTTAGACAAAAGGGTTTATTTTTGTCTCAGATTGAAGTGCGGACCCAGGTAATGAGAGCTGGAGTGAGGTCCCTGGTCAGCAGTGCTAAGACGCCGGCTCTCAGCCTGTCTGAGGCTTTGGCCATTTTGTCTCTAGGGCTGGCACAGGGAAGGGACGGGGGAGGCACCTCGCAGGCCCTCATTTCTACTGCAGGCCCAGAGCTCAGTCACAGAGCCTCACCTAGCTGCAAGGAAGGCTGAGAACAGCAGTCTTTCAGTTCAGCCTCAGGGCTTGGTCACTCCAAATAAATGAGGCTTCTGTTATTCCACAAGGAATGAGAATAAGCACTGAAGCCACAAAAATGTGCTTCTACAGCTTTCCTACTGCAGGGAGCTGAGGCCCCCAGCTGTTGTGCTTTGAAGCCCATCGGCCACGCCTCCCATGGGCTGCACCCCACCAATGACTGAGTGTGGTGGGGTACAAAGTCAGACCCAGTCCTGAGAGACAAGGGACTCCTTTGTTGGCTAAATTTGTCTCAGGACTCCATGACAGAGCCAGACCTTTGTTGGACTGAATCTTCCTTAAACTGCAGGGCCACCTGGGACACGTGCGCCCAACCTCTCCCTCTCTCTTCACTGGAGGTCTGATGGCCCTCTAGCTCCCTCCCTGCTTCTCTAGCCGCCTCCCTACTTCCTTTCCCACTGGCATTTCCCTCCGTAAAATCCTTGCCCATTGTATGCCATCTTGGTGTCTGCTTCTCGAAGGACCTGGACTAACAAAATTGGCTAGGCAACTCAGTCCCTAGCACGGATTTGATAATCTATGCAACACTTTCCTAACTCAGGGATGGGCATGTAGTAAGCACTCAATAAACAGTAGCTGTGTGGTGATAACGGCGGTGGTGGAGGAGGAGGGTGTGCAGAGCCAGCCATGGTGAGAGGAGTGCCCGAAGTTGGAGGGGACATGGGGTCCCAGGCAGATCATTCTGTTTGACTCCCCTTCACCCCCAGAATATTTCCATTACAGTAAAATCTGGTATCAGCACCAAAGTAGGTATGAAATGGGGAAAATAGAGTCTGGTCATCATCACAGGGAAATTGAACTGTTATTACTTAGCCCTGGCCATTTTGTGTCATTTTTCAACAAAAAGAAAGGGGAAAAAAAGAAAGAAATAGGACAGACCTGAGACAAAATTGCACAAAATAAACCCACTGTCCTGAACAACTCTGGTTCTCATATTGTAACAAACAGCCACCAGAAATTGCTTCTCGTGATGACCTAAGAACACTATCCCCGTGAGAAGATTTGAAGTATAGATGTCGGAGCACATGCAGATGTCTAGAAAACAAGAAAACAGATTCCAAGGAGAAAACGCCGTGAGGGAAGGCACAACAACAGCAAAGGGTGGACGTAATCGGTGTGACCCAACAAATCCACGGGACTTCAACACCACGTACTTGTTCGTGATAGGAGCTTAATGAATAAGGTCACCCAGATGACGGAATGGCTCCCTCAAGGTTGGACTTCACCCTCCATCCATCCACTCACTCATTCCTTCATTCAAGAAAGATTTGCAGAAAGCCTGCTGTGCGCCAGGCCCTGTGCTGGGCACTGAGGGCACCACCATGAACAAGACAGCTGAGGTTCCTGCCCTCACCATCCTTCTGCAAAGAAATATCCACGGCAGACACTTTAAGTGGCCCCTCTACTCCCATTCTTCCACAGACACAGCCCGGGTCTATCGGACGTAAGCCTAAACACTGCTTCTGAAATATTTCTCAGTCTCTAAAACCAAGCTGGTCCACCTAAGCAATTTTATCCTTGACGTAACTTGCATTTCTGTTGGCCTCTATACTCGTTATCTACTGCAGCATCACAAATTACCCCTAAAACTCAGCAGCTTAAGACGGCAAACATGTCTCACCTCGCAGAGCTAAGGAGGGGCTTGGCCGGCCAGTCCAGCCTCTCACCGGGTTTCCCTGCGGTGCCCACAGGGGCTGCGGTTACCCGAAAGCTGGCCTGGGCTGGAGGGCCTGCTCTGCCCGGCCGACGTGCAGACTAGCGGGCTGGTGCCGGCTGCTGCCCGGAGGCCTCAGGTCTTGGTGCCCGGGTCTCTCTGTCGTTGCTCCTCACAACACGAGGGCTCACTTTCCCCAGAGGAAATGACCTGACACAGAGAGAGACAGACGGACAGAGAGAGCAGCTGCAATGTCCTTTATAACCCGACCTCAGAAGGGGCGTACCATCACTGACCCTGTACTCTGTGGGTCACACGGACCACCTCCTGGAATAGTGTGGGAGGTCTCCTCGGGGTGTGAAAACCAGGAGGCGGAGTTCAGGGGGACCATCTTGGAGACCTGCTACCACAGCCTCCAAGGAGAGCTTCCTTTCCCCAGACTCCGCCCAAACCCCCCATGGGGGCGAGGGAGGGGTGTGCAAACTCCTCTGTCTGAAAATGCAGTAGCCCCCTCTTATCCCTGGTTTCACTTTCCACAATTTCAGTTACCCTTGGTGAACTGTGGTCCAACAATACTGCACGGAAAATTCCAGAAATAAACAATCCATAAGTTTTATCTTGTCCACCGTGCTGAGTAACGAGATGAAATCTTGTGCCACCCCACCTGGGACATGAATCATCCCTTCGCCCAGCGTATCCACACTATATGTACAGTACCATTAGATATTTTGAGAGAGATTGTCATAATTGCTCTTCTTTGTTACTGTTGTTACTCTCTTGTCCTGACTAATTGATAACTTAAACACTATCACAGGTATGTATGCATAGGAAAGAACATAGTAGATACATATTATGTAGGGTTTGGTACTATCTGCAGTTGCCACTGGGGGTCTTGGACCGTATCTCGCACAGACAGGAGGGAGCTCGTGTTCGGAGGCACAGGCAGCGCACTCACTGTCCTAGAAATGCCGAGTCGAGCCCCATGGAGCTCCTCTTCCCCAGCTGTGCTTAGCATCGTGCCACAGGCCTGCCTAGAAGGACATCAAAGAGCAGCTCCAATTAAGTCGCTGGTCTTCGCCTCACTGCTGGGTGTCCTCTCCCTGAAGCCCCACAAGAGAAGCCTCTCTCTGGTCTCAGGATCAGAAGTGGTGTTTCTCCTAAATAACTTTGTTTTTTCTCATGTAACACCTGAAATTTTATTACCACTCATGTTTCCTTCTTTACTAAGGCTGTTTATTCCTTTTTTTTTTTTAACTATTGATTTTTAGAGAAGAAGGGAAACATCAATGTGCTGTTCTACTTATTTATGCATTCATTGGTTGTTTCTTGCATGTGCCCCAACCAGCGATCAAACCCACAAGCCTGGGGTATTGGTAAAAGGCGAAAGATTTATACGATCTGAAGAGAAACCAGAGTATAAGCCTGGGGTATTGGGACAGCATTGTAACCCACAGGGCTACCCGGCCAGGGCTACTAAGGCCGTTTAGAAGCTCAGAGCCCCCAGATGCTGGTGTGCATCTCCTTGAGCGTCTGTCATCCTGAAGTTATCTCTTCTGCTTGTTCCCTAGTTTTTCCAATTTCCTCAACTTTTAATTTTATCCATTTGTGTATCTTGTGCTTTCATAATTCCTCTCAAAGCGTTTATGTATTGGAATATAAACACAAAATAAAATCAGTTTTCATCCAAAGACCGAAGACTTGCACACATGTGCCATCTAGTGGTGAGCGTGGTACCTCCCAGAACAGAAACCCTTGATTTTTCAGATTTGTTCCTGCAGTGGAGAGTGGAAAGGACAGAAGAGGGGTAGACCAGGACCTCTCTCTGTGTTTTGTCAGGGAATTGAGACCGCTGGGGATTAAAGAGATTCCAGGCAGGGCATAGGAGCAGGTGAATCGATCACTAGAATCCAACATGATTTATTGGAATCTCAAGCAGCAGCCAAAAAAAATCATAAAGAACTTGCAAATGAGGAAGACACCGGCAGAGGAAGAGTTAAGTGAAAGGTGTTAGAAAAACCAAACAATAAAAATAGACCAGATTCAAACAAATGATCACTTGAAAGGTACTTAATGTGTTTTGATTGCAGATGGGGCCAGCCTTTTTTTAAGCATTTACATTATTTTAGGAAGAAGCTTAGAGTTTAATGTTTTTGTTTTACTCCTGAGAAAACTTGGGCCCACAGGCACTGAGCACCTTGTCCAAGGTCACACAGCCGGGGGTAGTCAGAGGTTCAGGGTGACCCCGAGACCAGTCCTCTTTCCCAGAACCACCCTGCCTCTAATCATATGTAGCAGATGTTCATTTTGGGCTTTCATTTGCAAAAGCAGTTTCAAAATAAAAATGTGATTATCACATAAAAGTGCTGGACCCGGCATGTTTCGAAGTAGTTATTACTCACTGGTTTTGCAGCTGTCCCTTGGCACACCCCCAAAGGGTCGGGAAGGAGGAGGTGGTTATGAAGCACTGGTTTCCTTAATCTCCATTGGATGGCATGAGCCATTAGTCCACAATGAAAAGGAGGGATTCTAGAAGCCAATCCTGGTAGCTGAGGAAGCCCTAGCCTGGGGAACAGAAGGTAAGTTCATTCATCCACAGTGTTAACCCAGCACCTGCTCTGGGCCAGGCTCCAGGCTAGATGCTGGGCCAGCAAGGCCTGCAATGCACTGGTCATATCCAGGAGCCATCTACCTTCCATCTGTCTGTGCCCTGATGTGTTCTGGGGCACAGCTTGAGCTACAGCTTGGATCTGCAGGACCTGAAGACCTAGCACAGGGGTCTGTGGTCTCCCGGTGAGCTGTCCTGGAAACAGCCTGTAGTCAGGGGTGGGGTGGGTAGGGCTACTGTCTAAGCAGAACTTGAGACATTACCATATTGAACAGCACAGATATATGATTAGAACCGTTTAATCACCTCAGAGAGTTCTTGGACAGCACTAGCCCAGAGTGCCCTTTCTTGGATTGTCTGTTTCTCTAAGTCTTCAAGGCCCTTCAAATATTAATATAAGCAGAGAGTGCTGTGAGTCGCTGATTTCTGGAAGGGGAAGAGCTCCAGTACAACGGCTGGTCCAGCTCTGATGTTCAGAAGTACAAATGACCTACCGGAAACAGATGACACCTGGAGTTGAATTCCTTAAACTTTTCAGGATTCTACGCTCACTGAAGCTGCCAGAATTGGGGCAAGGGGAGCAAAGGAAGTGTTGGGGGCCTCAACTTTTGAGGTGAGAAAGACCTAGATTCCTAACCCAAGTTCCCCATTACTAGCTGAGTGATCTTTGGTCAAGCCTTTGGACAGCAGCTTTCTTGCCAGCAGAAAGAGGCTGAGGCCCACAGTTGTGGAGGATTGGGTGAGACAGTGGAGGAGACAGTGCCTGGTTCATGGTAAGTGCAGATTTCTTATTCAACTCTTCTTGCCCTGGATGCTAATCTCTACTCCACCATGGATAGAAGCCACAGGCCACTTTCTCACTGGGTACAGGTGGAGGTTAGAGAGGGCTAGCTGTTCCACTCACTTTCTCAGTGGATATTTGTTATAAAAACACCAACTGCCTGGCCTCACATTCTGCAGTTCTGCATCATACAGAAGTAGAAAACAAAGTCCTGAGAGGAGGAAGAACTCACTGTCTCATGGGAGAGATTAGTAGGCAAACCAAAAATTAATTATACAGCCAGGGAACCAGAAGTTGAGAGTAACCGAGGGAAGAGCACAGAGGAGATAGTAAGGCTGAGACAGGGAGGGTGAATAAAAGTTTGCCCGCATGGCAAGAACATGGGAGAGGGCAAGCCAAGCAGAAGTAACAGCACATGGAAAGGGGGACTGGGGGCACTGCAAAGCAACGTAAACCCAATGATGAAGGTCCCTGAGCACTGGGCCAAGGAGTTTGGCTTGTAGGGCCTCCAAAAGGGAGTAAAGTCATCATATTTGAGCTTTGAAAAGATTTCTCTATTGCCAGTGTGGAATGGTTTAGAAGAGGCAAGAGGGAGAGAGGGAACGCCAGTCTCGACTTGTTCCGCGCTGTGCCAACCTCACTATGCTCCAGTCCCAAGGGACCTCTTGTTCTCTGCATAACATAATACTTGGCTACCAGGTGCAGGGCCTTTGCACTTGATGTTCCCTCTGCCTCTTTGCTGTTACAGAGCTTCCTTTTTTTCTGCTTTCAGCTTTCAGATTAAGTATTTCTTCCTTTCCTTAATCTCCCAATCTAATTTATAGCTCCCTCCATTAGTCTCTCTTGTAGCAGCACCGTTTTTCTCTATTTACTACAGCTCGAAATTTTATTCTGATGTGAATTATGTAATCAACGTGCGTCTTCCATATTAGATAATAAACTCCGGGAGGGTTGGGTCGTATCTTCCCCATTCGACACTGCATCCCCAGCGCCCAGCACAACACCTGTCACTTAGCACACTGAGTAAATACTGGATGGATGAAACTGTTAGAACAGCCAGGATGTTAACGGCTTAAACTAGAGCAGTAGCAGCAAAACTGAGAAAAGGTAACTAACACCACACGTGTTCGTGGACAGGGCAGGTTTAAGACCCTCAGAATTCAGTCAGATTGTAGAGTTCTGACAATACAACTGCCTGCATAACCCGGGCAGGTCAACAACGCTTTATCCATTACATCCTCAGTTACTGACCCCGCCCGCTCCCCCGTGAAATGAGAACGACGCCACCGCCGCCGGGCAGAACCAACGTCATCCAAGGCAGGAATAAGCCTTGGGCTGGGGCGGAGGGGCCTGGTGGCTCCCTGGAGGCCAGTTACCGGCTTGAGAACACCCGCAAGCATCTCCGACGCGGCCTGCGGGCGGAAGTACCTGCCCGATGGCAGTCCTGACATAAAATGGATCCCCCCATACGCGCTGCGCTACGGTTCTTTGTATCCGCATAAAGCGTCCGATGAGCAGCAGAGGAGGGAGCTTATCTTTCGTTTCTTTTACAATATTTCTCCCATTTCTCAGTAGATCTCTCTAATAAGTGGCTTAGTCGAAATCTAAAGAATCCTCGGGACTGTAGGATAGAAGGGAGATGCCAGCACGGAATAAGCAGGAGGTAAACGGGTAGATGCTAGTGCGCAGCGCCACCTGGTGCGGAGGAGAAACCAATGCCCTCCTCTTCCCCACTGACCCCGCCCCACCCGCGACCCCCGGAACCGGGGGAAACGCGAGCGCCCGCGGGACCCGGAGGCCTCCAGGTTACTACGGTGCCCACAGGTCTCTGCGCAAAGGCAGGAGCCGAGCCGCGGCTCGCTTCCCGCCCCGCTCCCTTCAAGAGTGCGGGACGCTTTAATCCTCACCAGTTTGTCAGATTCCCCACGGACGTGGGGCAAACCCAGCACCATCCCCATCTAATCACCCAGGAGGAAATAAGCGCCGCAAGATCCTCTGGGAAATGTAGTTTCCAAGATGACTTCTGGGAAACAGAGGAAGGCAGCGAGCTTTTGCAGCCCACTGGGGCCGGGTTCGGATACGGTTCCGGGATTTGGCCTTTGCCTGCTTTGAGGAGGGGCTCCAGGCTATGGGCGGTAGCGGCTGCCACCATCTGAACTCGACTTCTGGACTGGCCTGCTCAGCAGTCCCTAAGCTGTCCCTGTTGGCCAGCGCTGACCGTATAGTTTGCATGTACTTAAACTTACGACTTCTACAACCTCGAGTTAACTTACAGGCCCTTGTAGGACCTCGACAGTGCTCTTCCACAACCTTGGCTTGTGCATCAGCCAAACCACTCGAGTTGCTTCGAAGCTTTACTAAATAAGCCATTAACGAATTATTGAGTTGCTTCATCTTTGGGGACCTTTACAACTACTGTTCACACTCCACCACCTTGTCTTCACCCAGGAAGAGACCCACTCTGTGTCCTGGGACCCCTCTCCTTTCTCGCTAGCAGCCCCCTCCTAGTTTCATTTCTTCCTCTATCTGGCCTGGTTCCTAGCAATCCTGTCCTGCCTCACGTTCTTCTGTGACAACCCCCAAACGTAGGTAAATACAGTCACCTGCTTTGAGTTTGCTAGGTGTTCCTAGAGGGGGAAAATACATCACCTAACTCCCCAGGTTGGTGCCACTAGAATCAAAGCCTCAGGAGGGTAATAAATAGAGGCAGGGAGTCTGCTGCCAAGGCCTCTGGAAGGAATACAAGGCTTTGAAAGGGCCATCTCTGTTGCCTTACACCCCATGTCTGTCCTTCTGTAAGAGCATGAGAACGAAATGTAAAGCAAAGCAAAATATTAGTTACGAGAATATCCTCGAATGGCATGTTGGTAAGAAAGCAAAGAATCCTGTAAAGACTCAGACAGAAATGTTAAGTGACATATAAACAATGAAATGAGAAATAGCAAGAAAGCATAGCAAAGAAGCTGAACTGGTATAAGTTAAGAGTTAAATGAGCCCAGAGAGTGAATGACAAAGCCCTTTAAAAAGCATTATGCTGGAAAGAGATTGGGTGTTTCTGATGGAAAACCAGGAGTAGGCAATGTTTTGTTAACTTTCCAGAAATATTAAAAGATTATACACACACACACACAAAAATCTCTTGACAAGTGGCAGGTGTAAGAGGACCTTGGAAATCAGTAACTAATGAAACTTCCAAAATATTTTTTTAGATTTTTTTGGCAAATAAACTCTTATAAAAATTTTTTAAAAAATAATACTTTTTAAAAATGGGTCTTTCCTTGAGGCAAAAAGGAGATGTAAAGCAGAGATGTCCGGACATTTTAGAGTTCAGAGGCAGAGTCTCGGGCAGACTGGGCTCCTGTTGTCACAAGGCCATCAGGCAAGCTTTGGAGTCCCCAGACCGAGACCACACACAGTCTGAACTTCTCAGGAAGAGTGCTACCGAGCGCTGGAGAAGAGGTTTGGTTGATTCGGTTCTCTTAACAATGGTAATGTTTTATTAATTTACATATTCCGTTCCTCTATAGCATGAGGTCCACTTGTCATGCAAAATAAGTCAACGAAATACCTTAAAGTCTATCTGCAGTGTTTTCACATACCATGTGATATTTTGTATAATTAAGAAAAGACAGCCCTGGCTGGTGTATCTCAGTGGATTGAGCACGGGCTGGGAACCAGACGGTCCCGGTTCGATTCCCAGTTAGGGCACATGCCTGGGTTGCAGGCCAGGTCCCCGTGAGGGCCATGTGAGAGGCAACCATACATTGCTGTTTCTCTCCCTCTCTGTCTCCTTCCCCTCCCCTCTCTCTAAAAATAAATAAAAATAAAATCTTTAAAAAAAAAAAGAAAAGACACACACGGACATGGACAGCAGTGTGGTAATTGCAGTGGGGAAGGGGATATAAGGAGGCCAAATACTAATGGGAAAAAATACAATAAAAATTAATTTTAAGAAAGAAACGAAGCAAACTGGAAAAGGTATTGCTTTGAAAGCAATCCAATTGATTACAGTTCTACATATCAGCCTTGCCACCTGATTGTAAATGTCAAGACTTGCTGTTTACTACCAAACAGGAAATTACAGCCACATTGGCATGTGCCTCTGTGGGAAATGCATGCAGAGAACAGCCACATCTTTGTATGCAAAGCAGATATCCAGAACCAAACAAAATAATTCTGGAATCCCACACAGGACATTACTATTTTAGGAGTAGAGCACGAGATCCCCAATGAACAAGAATCACAAAGATATCAATTTTCATCAAGGTAGAGCAACGCATCTCAAACTTTGTGCACAACCAGTTTGTTTTTAAGACATTGCACACCAATACTTTCATAAAATATAAGTTTATTTCTAGGGAAAAGTGAAATGACCACATTTTGCTGTGTACAATGCGTATTTTTTTGTCCAAATTTCAGAGGGAAAAATAAGGATGTGCATTATATATGGGTAGTGTCTGAAATACCTGTATCTGTTCTTGTGTTTTGTAGTTATTTGTTACATCCAATTTCTTGTATCACAGTATGTTCAAAATAAATACTAAAGTTCCTTTATAATATAAAAAACAAATAAATAAAAATTGAATTAAAGCACTTTAAATGAAAGATTTTTTTCTGAAAGTTTGTACCAAAAATGTGGGCATGCATTATACACAGCAAAATACAGCATAATGAATTATAAAATATAAAATATAAGACCATATTTTTAATTATTAAATTCAACATATTGCATAAAATCACTCTAAAATTTCTCTAAAAGTTCCCAAATACTTAGGTTCAATTCTTTATTTAGTCCATGGCAGCCCAGATCACCAGCCCACACTTTCTAAGGACCACATTTTGAGTAGCACTGAGATAAAGCATCTAAAAATGGAGATCTTCCAGAAGCATATCACATATTACTCCTTGGCTCAAATTTGTGTTATTTTTATAATATTGACTTATTTAAGTCTCATTTATGCATACAGTTTAAGGTCAGCCAGAGAGCAAGGGTTTTTTGTTTGGTTGATTGGTTTCTTCAAAATCTTTATTTATTGATTTTAGAGAGTGAGACAGAGAGAGAGAAACATCAATTTGTTCTTCCATTCTTGTACCAGTTATTTATACTTTCATTGGTTACTTCTTGTATGTATCCTAACCGGAGACCAAACCCTCAATCTTGGAGTATCAGGATGAACCCTCAACCTTGGGGAATCAGGATGGTGCTCTAATCAACTAAACTTCCTGGCCAAGTCAAAAAGTGCAAGGTTTTAAAAAACAAGAGTCCTCTACATCTTACTTTTCCACCCCACTCACTTCTTCCTTTTCTCTTTCCTCTCCTTCCATGTTTCTGAACGACAAGCATGTAATGCTAAGTGACAACTTTCATTCTAAGGTACAAACAATAATAAATACCCACCACCCATCTTAAAAAATAATTACATTTATAGCTGAAGCTCTATTACCCTCCCTAATTTCATTCCCCCTGCCAAAAGTAAACCACATTTGGTTTTTATTGGTGTTTATTATTCCCATACACGTCTTTTTATACCTTTACTAAATATGTCTATGTTCCAAAACCAAGTATATATTGGGTTTGTGTGTGTGTTAAGTTTTAGAAAAATAGTATAATACTTTCTGAAACCCTTTTTTCCCTTAACATGATGTTTTTGAGAGTTATCCACAATGATATATGTAGCTGCAATTACATTCATTTTTTCTGTTGTACCGTATCTAATTATATGAATATATCACAATTTATGTACTCATTCTCTCTTGATGGACATTTGTATTGCTTCCCATTTTTTATTATTGCAACATCGTTTGTGATAATAAACAATGTGTCCTCATGCACAACTGCAAGAATCTAGGGTGAATATACCCTTGAGATTCTGTGTGACTCCTATATCCATGAGTGAAATTGCTAGGTTGAAGGGCATATCCACCTTCATGCATCTGCACCGTGAGACATCGCCTACTTGGTCTCCGAAATCCTTGAACCAACTTACACTTACTTCAGCAGGATAGGGGAGTTCCCAGTTCTCCGTAGGACCAAAAATTGTGAAATTTGCAAACTCTTTAATGTTCCCACGCTGATGGACATGAAATGGTACCTCATTATGGTTTAGTTTGCATTTCCCTGATCAATAATGAGGTGAGGCATCTTTTCATACATTTATTAGCCTTTCTGGCTTCTTATTCTGTGATTTACCTCTATTTTTTTATTCATTTTTCCATTGAGCTTTTGGTAAGTATTGATTTATGAGTTATTTGTATATTCTAGATTTGAGTCCTTTGCCAGTTCCATGTATCGCAAAATATGTTCCCAGTCTATAGTTTGTCTTCTCACCTTTCTAATGATGTCTTTGGATACTCAGGCATTTTTTATTTCAATAATATTAACTTTATCAGATTTTTTCCTTATGGCTTGTGCTTTTTGTATTTTATTAAATCTTTGCTCCAATGAAAGATAATAAGGCATGCTCTCACATTTTATTCTAAAAGCTGTTTTTTCTTACTAGGTTCTTGAATTCCACTTAGAGTTTTGTATTTGGTCTAAGCAAAAGTGTCTATTTTATTTTATTTCTTCCTAGAGAATAACAAAGTACTCATCACTTTTTGAAAATCTGTCCTTTCTCCACTGATCTGCAATGCCACTCTCTTACATATATCTAATATCCATCTACAGGTGTGTTCCTGGGCTCTGGATCCTGTTCTGGAGATCCAGTTATCTATCCTGGCCGCAGTGCCACACTGCCTTAATTGCCATGTGTTGTAATAAGCCTCGTTGCATGCTAGGGTGAAACTACCATCCTCTGCTTCTTCATGTATGTCTTTCTTATTCTTGTACATATTCATGAATATTTTTCAGTCAGCTTGTCAAGTTTCCAAAGAAACATGTCAGGATTTTTATTGGAATTACAATAAAATCTATTTATATTCTTACAGGGAATTGACACCGTTATCATATTGAGTTTTTCTGTCCATGTTCATAATGTGTTTTTCTCTTTATTTAGGTCATAATTAAGGGTTTTCTATCATTTTTGTAATTTTCTCTATAAAGGTTTAAAGTATCTTTTGTTAGATTTATTGTGAGGCACTTTATAATTTCTTTCTTAATGTTGCAAATGACATCTTTTTTTAACTTTATTTTTCAACTCTGTGTCTGAAGTATAGGAAAGCTATTGAACCACCTTGCCAAACTCTCTTCTTAATTCTAATAATCTGTTTGTAAATTATCTTGGCTCTTTCTGTGTAAATAATCATATAACCTAGGAATGATTGCATGGAAGTGATAGGTAACAGGTTGAATAATGCCTCCCCCCAAAGACGTACACATCCCAGTCTCCAATACCTGTGACTATGTTAACTTACATGACAAAATGAACGTTGTAGATATGACTCAGTTAAGGGTTTTGAGATGGGGAGATTTTCCTGGATTATCCAAATTGTCCCAAAAGAATCAATCACAAGGGTCCTTTTAAGAGGGAGGCAGAAGGGTGAGAGACAGCGAAGGCCATATGCCGACAGTAGCACAGAGAGATGATGTGATGATGGAAGCAAAGATTGGAGTGCGATGCTGCGACTGCCGAATAAGGGGCCACAAGCCGAGGGTTGGGTGTGGCCTCTAGAGGCTGGAAATACAGAACGATCTCTCCCAGAGTCTCCCGAAGGGACACAGTTCTGCTGACATCTAGATTTTAGACCCAAGAACTAGACTAATATCGGACCTCCAGAGCCCTAAGACAATAAATGTTTGTTGTTTTAAGACACTAGATTTACAGTAATTTGTTACAGCAGCAACGAGAAACTAATACACGGTGCATGTAAGATAAACTTCTTGAGACCTGTCTTGACTGAGCTTATCTTCTGCTCTCTCATTTGCAAGTTTGGTGGCTGTAGAATTCTAGGTTGGAATCTTGTTCTCAGAGCAAAACAGGTATTTTTTTCTTTCTTTACAATTTTTATATCATTTATTTATTTTTCTTGTCTTATTACTATGCTGGCCAAACTCTCCAAGTACAATGTTGAGTAGAAAGATATTAAAGGATACCCTTGTCATCTTCCTGATTTTAAAGGGAATGTTGCCAGTACCTCACCATTTGAGTATTTTATTTGCTATAAATTATTGGTAAAGAGTTTGCATAAAGTTAAAGAAATTTCCTTATTCTTCTAGTCAGCTAAGATTTTTGTAACATAAATGAGTACTGAATTTTTATCAAATGCTTTTTCTGTGACTCTCAAGATAATGGTGTAGATTTTCTCCATTAATCTATTGCGATGATTTATATTAATATTTTTTTTAAGTCGGACCAACTTTGTATTACTGTGATACGACCAGCTTTGTTCTGCTACATTCCCCTTGCTAACATGTTAATTAAAACTTTCATAGACATGCTTATGAGTGAAGCTGGCTCTAAGTTCCTATCCTCTGCTGTCCTCCTCTAGTCTGGGTTTAGGTTTACATAGCCTCACAAATTGAGATGGGGACTGTTCCCTATCCTCCCATTTTGGTTGGTTCTTCCCATTTTAGAAATTAATCATTTACTTATAGCTACAGAAGGCAGGTTCAATTCTCTTAATTCCACACACTCTGCCCCACAACACACTTCCACTGCCTTCATTCTCTTTATATAGCTACATTATACTTTTTGGTTCAGTTAATATTCTACATTGTCAGGATTAAGTAAATATTATATAGTAATGAGCCATATATCCTTTTCTATATGAGCCAATCAGTAAATCTTCTCAAAACTCTTACACGGAACTATAAGTCAATTCACTTAGGCAACTGATATTTTTGTTTTTTATGGAGAAATCTTTCCTGTAGTTTTCTTGTTCTCTTGTCCAAGACTGGATTATGCTGTGCCTGTTTCCTGCTATTTTGGGATTATTTCTCACAACCAACACCTTCAATATTCCTTTTGTCTCTTTTCTGTATTGGAATCTGTGTGCTTGTTTCCAGGGTTTTCTTTTTCTTGATTTTCTGGTTCGCGTCGGTGAAGTACAGCCGCTCATTTTGAGATGGGATGACTGGAAGATGGCATTTTTGAGAACTGCTTTGAGTTTCCCTTCATTCTGTCTTCTCGTTGTCTACCTTGTAGAGGTCCGGAATTCTCGATAGGAATCCTGTTTTCTCAGGATCTAAAGGTATGTTGTCTTCTTACTTCCAGTCTTGCCAGTGAGAGACCACCACTGTTCTGATTCTTAGTTTTTTGCATGTGAGATATTTTTCTTCTCTTCTTGCTTATGTAATCTTCTTTTTAACTTTTATTTCTGATGTTCTGAAATTTCAAAGGATATAGTTTGGTGTAGATTTTTTAACCCCTCATTGCATTGGACTTTTAATCCAGCAAGGGTTCATGGAAATTTTCTTATATTATTTCTGTGTCTGTGTGTGTGTGAGTGTGTGTGTCTGTGTGTGTGTGTGTGTGTGAGAGAGAGAGAGAGAAACAGCTCACATGTATAAAAGAATATGAGTAATACAAGGTCCAGCGGAAGTAACACCATTGAGTGTGGTTGGTAGGGTACGTGAATGTCTCGCATGAGACGGACAGCAATTTGAACACTTCACCTAAAATGTCAAATGGTGTGCTTGAATATGATATTGTTATGTTACAGAATTACGTGCTTGTGATTTTGTAATAAAGAATTTGGTATAGATCACCAGCACATAAAAAAGGGACATTACTTGTGCTGGACCCTGTGTAAGTTATGAAACGTAGTGGTAAAACAAACACCTATGAACCCACCACCCAATTTAGGAAGTAGGATATTATCAATACCTTGACCTTCCCTATATGTTCTTCCTGATCTCATTCCCTGCCTTCCCACGCTGCCCCTCATACTCTTCCCCTCCACCACCCACATGACCTCTCCTGGCTTTTTTCCCAATTCGCTTGCTTTTTAAAGAAATTGTTCTAGAACACATGCATGTGTTGCTAAACTATGCCTTGTTTACTTGTGCTTGCTTTGAACATTGTGAAAATAGCATCAGATGGAGAAATGGCATTCTTCTGTAGCTTGCATTTCGTTTAACATTGTTCAGAAGTGATGCAGACACCAGCTGTGGTGTTATGGTTGAGGCACGAGGGCACACAGACTACCAAGTCCTGTGGAGGAAAAGGGAAGGCATGGCCACTCTCTGAGTGAGAGAAAGCCAGTGAGCAAGCCCTGCCTGAATAGGCTTTTATTGTTTTTCCGGGCATATTACATTGAGGGTGGTTTTCATTTACTATGCACAGGTCCTCACTGACTATGCATAGGATCACTGTAGGGGATTACCTTTTACAGATAACAAAGGAGAGGATGTTGCTAATTACATCAAGAAAGGAGGATATTTGTAAATGTAAAGGGGAAAGTGGTTGAACTGGTTACACTCATCCTTGGAAGTTTTTAGCATGGATTTTAGGAAGTTGCAGTAAGCCCTTGCTGCCTCAATTCAGGGTGAGGGATTTTAGCAAAAAGCAAGTACAATGCAGGCCTGATTCCCCACTGGAGAACCTGTCCGCGGGCGTGGGTCCTGTGTCGCTCTCCACTGGTCCCTCCGAGTGGGAGCTGGGCCCATGCCACGCAGAGCGGTCTCCCATACAGAGGAGTCATCCATGCACATAGCGGTCGTTCATTAACTTTCCACGCAGTATAGCATTCTGTTGTGCGGAGATACCACAATTTCTTTTTTTTTTTTTTAATTTATTTTTAGACAGAAGGGAATGGAGAGAGAAAGAGATGGGGAGAAACATCAATGTGTGGTTGCATCTCATGTGGCCCTCCTGGGGACCTGGCCTGCAACCCAGGCATGTGCCCTGACTGGGAATCGAACCAGTGACACTTTGGTTTGCAGCCCGTGCTCAATCCGCTGAGCTACACCAGCCAGGGCAACAATTTCTTTAGTCTCTCAATGACAGGCATTAAGTTACTTCCTTTTCTTTTATCATGTCTACTAGTATGATCGTTTCTTTCCCTCATTGTCTCTCTTCTCTCTGAAACTTATATTAGTTGTTGGATCCTCTGGGCTGAGCCTTGAATTTTCTTTCCTCTTCTCTCCTGCTTTCTATTTCTTTGTATTTTTCTTCTACTATCTCAGAGAATATCTCAAATTATACTCTAATGCATCTATTGAATTTTTTATTTCTGCTATCATATTTTGAATTTATAAATCTTTTTATCTGTTGGTTGCTTATTCTAGCTTACTGTTCTGTTTTCATAGTTTTCATAGATACAAACAAGGTTGTGGATTTTCTTGCAATTTTATTTTGCCTTTGCATTCTCTGCTTTCCCCTAGGGTTGTTGGGTGGGTAGGTGGTGGCTTTATGTCTCTGACTTTCACGTTAGAAGCTCCCCTCTGATGGCAAGGAATGCTTAGCTGTCTGCTCAAATGTAATAGCACAGGCACCAAAAGGCTGATTTTCAGCCCTGGGGCCATGAGTGGGGCAAGTCTGCCAGTGGGCTTCACAACAGGGTGGTCGGGTAGATACCCAGCTCTTTTGCTGAGGGAAAGAGCCAGTAGGCGTTTTCTCTTGGCCTATTCAGTTTCTCTGGAGAGGAATTTTCCTCCCAGAGGACGTAAGCTTGTCTACCATCATTCTGGTTTCTCTAAAGGGAAAGTGAGTGTGCGTGCGGGCCTGGGGGTAGAAAGAGTGGACTTTGACTTAATGTCCTTTTTCAGTATAGTTCTCTCTTCTCATCTGGTTATGCGGGGTGGGAGTGGAGATCTGGCTGTCTCGCTGCTGCTCACACACACAACCAAGGGGCATCTCCTATTTTCAGCCCCACCCCTCCTCCCCATCTCTAGTGGATATTTCAGTTACAGTCCCTGCAGTAAAGAATCCACTTGCTTCTTACTGTGCACCACCTTCCTTTTCGGGCTTACATTTCAGCTCTCTCTCCTCTTCTAAATCAGTTACCCCTGACTTTCTGGCTTCCCAAATTCTCTGGACATCTGTCATCTGTTCCTGTATTCTCTCCTGAAATTCGCTCTGTCCTTGCTTCTTGTTGTTGTTGTCATTTCCCTACTCTCATTTTGAGGCTTTGGGGAGGAGGAGGAAATAAGTGCACATGTTTTCAGTGTCATCATCCCACAATGCAGAGATGTTAGTGTGTGGACAAGTGTCTGAGGGGAGGAGCACTGGAAACTGCAGGAAGTAGGCAGGGCCTCGCTTGGATGTCTGCAGCAGCTTCTGGTTTTCAGAGGCCTCTGTATGCTGGCCCACTGCCTGGCACGGTATTCTGTCATGTGACAAATAGAGAGGAAGTCTCTGGGTATGTGCGGAGACTAGTGATGCTTTTGCAAAGAGCAGCAGAGGAAATGCTGTAGAACTGAGGAAAGAGAATCAGGCTCGGTTGTTACCAGAAAGGGACCGGGCCAGGAGCGGGTCTGCTTCAGGATGGCATATAGTATGTGGGTTTTTGACTTCGTGCAGGAAAGATTTCACAGCACAAGTCCATGTGATTTTGAAATTCTGTTGATTAAAGCTGGGGACAGTGAAACAAGGAAGGGCTTAGGACAGAAGAAGCAATAGGAGAGAGCCTGGGCGAGGCTGCTTTGGTTCACTGGAAAGTCAGAGACAAGGGGGCCTTTGAGACAGGTTCGGGGGGTTAGCCTGAGACGAGCTGCTGCTACCCATTGCTCCCCTCGTTGCAAGTCAAGCGGGGACCCTTAGAGTTTGGGAGATGCACACCTGTGGGGGAAGGAGGGGCAGGGAAAGCCACAGGCCCGCTCTGGGGAGGAAGAGAACACTGGGCCCTTTGTCTTGAGGGTTGTAAAGGCTGGGAGTTTAGGGGAGGTTTTAGGGAAGGATCGCAGTAGAATATTTATCAGCTTCTCTGGGTGTAGCCTTTCAGGGTCATGGTCTTTACTGAGTGGTTGGCACCAGGGCAGGGGGTCGTTTGTCACTGAAGCTGGCTCTGGTGTTGCCCACCTGGTTTTGCTGCTTTTCTGGGCCTGGAGCAGAAATAGAACTGAGACCTAGATGTTATCTCAGAGAGGAAATGTGGGGGGTGTGGGTCTGAGTCACATGACCAGTAATATGAAAGGTAGAGGGTCTCAAGTACATGAGCAGTGAGTGACATGCCAGGGGAGGAAAGGCCACTCTGGGGGTGGGGTCTGGCGCCAGTTTTGCCCATTGTTAGGCACCCAGGACTTTCTGCCCTGGTGACCCTCTGTATCTGGCTGTAAATTGCTCTGCCAGTTTGTTCAGCTACCTGTCTCTTTCCCCATTCCATTTGCCAAGGAATTTTCCTAGCTTCTTATTATCTTGTCTCAGTTGGAACCAACAGAAATCTACAGGAGGAGCACTGATGTCCAAGATCTGGATGAATCTCAACCACCCCATTCTCTCTACCAGAAGACTTCATTCACAGGGAAGGCCATATCGAGTGCTCCTGAGCAGCAGCCCAGAGGGGCAGAGGTCACTAGCAGCCCCTGCTCAGACTCCAGGAGTTGAAATACATGTGGGGAAAATGGCAGATTTCTCACCTTCAGTCAGAAGCCCCTCATCACCCCTGCCCTTCCCAAAAGACCAGGGCTTGGATAACACCAAGCTACCTTGCTTCCACTGTGGGCCAGACAGCCACCGACAGGAGAGCTGGGGCTTAAACAGGATGCTAACTTCCCCTCCCATTTGGCAAACCCAAGGCGGGGAGGTTCTGAAAGGGGCTGCGCAGCCACCACCTGTGCCTCCGGGCTCCGTGACCTGGGGTGCGGCATCGTCTCCCTGACGGCCCTAGACAAGCCCTGTTTGATTTCTGAGGGGCAGATGTAAGTATTGTTGACATAAGAAACGGACAAACCTGCAGGTAATTTTTGAGTTTATTTAAACCAAAGTCGATGACAATTGCTAGAAAGCTAGATCTAAAATGCTCCAGCTTTGCAGTTTCTTCTATGCATTTGAGATTAAGGAGGGAAAGTAAAGATTACCTAACAGGGGGAGAAAGCAAGGTGGGCACTGGATTACGCGATTGTGTGCTTTCCAAAGGGCGGTTACTGCATTTGTGGGGTATGGCTTCTGGCATTTCAAAGGTGTGTTAACCCAGATGCACAAGAACAATGGACAGGGCTGGCTTAAAACCTTTCACTAAAGAAGTTACAGGCCTGGGGCGTGACTACCCACCATGACCTGCCCAGTTAGGTATTTGTGACTTGTCACAGCAACCCTTTCCCCATCCGCAGTACTTACCCCTTTCTCCTGATCGGACGCTCCCTGCAGTCATTCTAAGAAGCTGAGATATGCCTGAGAGGGGTGGGGAAATGGGAGAAGCGTCTGAAAGAAAAGCTTCTGCCCTGGTGAGTAAGCAGGCTCTGGACTGTTTTCAACATCCGGAAGCCATTGCCAGCAGACACTGACTGGCGTATGCTGATGCGATACAATTTAGCTCAAATCTGACACTATCTACCTAGAGACAGCAGCGGTTCCCACAAGTAAAGGGCTCAGTCCCACCAGACTGCCCCCACGTCCGGTCCAATCCTAAACCTAGGTTGTCACCTGTGCCACTCAGCGATAGGCTGTAAATCGGAGCTTCCCAGCAACGGCCACCCTCCGACACACACACCAAGTTCGATCATTTGTTAGAACAGCTCACAGAGCTGAGGGAAACTTCACGTACATTTACCAGTTCATGGTAAAGTGTATTTTTACAAATGATCCCGAAGGACAGCCAAATGAAGAGATACAAAGGGCAAGGTCGGGAAGGGGCCTGAGCGCAGGAGGTCTCTTCTCCATGGACCTGGGGTGTGCCACTCCCTCCCTTCACATCAACCCAGAAGCTTATCAGATCTTGTTCAAGAGTTTTTATAGAACTTAAACCACAGCACCCAAGCACCCACCCCTGCTTTCCTTAGATTGGTGGGTGGGGCTAAAAATTCCAATCCTGGAATCACTTGGTCTTTCTGGGGTGACCAGACTATGTAAGGACACCTGTCACCTCATTAACATAAACTCAGGGGTGACTGAAAAGACTAACGAAGTGCATAACAAAAGATACTCCTGCCCGGTTCGATTCCCAGTCAGGGCACATGCCTGGGTTGCGGGCCAGGTCCCCGTGAGGGCCATGTGAAGAGCAACCATACACTGCTGTTTCTCTCCTTCTCTTTCTCCCTCCCTTCCCCTCTCTCTAAAAATAAAAGAAATAAAATCTTAAAAAAAAAAAGATACTCCTATCATTCAGGAAATCACATGGGTTTTAGGAGCTTGGTGCCAGAAACCAAAGGTGGAAACCAAATATATTTCTTATTATGCCACACGGGCCAAAAGCTATCCTCCATAACAGCTGCTTCTGCTTTCTCCGGGATGGTGGCGTTGCTCACTTCAATGAGGAAATTCCTCCACACAGCTCCCTGCCCCTCACAGAGGGAGCCCGGGGAGGGGAAAAGGAAAGCCTGCAGCAGATGCTGTTGGTAGTTTGCCCGAAGCCCCTAGATCCCTGGACTGGTTTGTGTGCGTGCTCCCTCTCCAGGTGATTTCACTCCTAACAGCCCGCGCCTGCACCTCTTGACAGAGAGCCTGGGAATGTGTGTCCCCTTAGGGCCAGCCCGTAACAAACGACTGACAAGCATGCGGGTACCATCCTTGTAAGGTGTCTGCTGAGTTCCCACGAGGGTTTGAGCCACAGCTGCCCTCTTTGGGGCTCCGCTTGCTGCCCTATCTTTGCCTGGCCTCTTTTTTCCAGGCCCCACTTCCCCACCTAACCCCCAACCATTTTTTCCCCCCTGGGAATGCTTCTTTAAAAAAAGAAATTTTTTTTACATGAATTCTCTTTTCCAAATCTGTTTCTGGAAAGTCAACCTAAAGCAGCCTCAGATTTCAGAGTCCTTGCTCATTCTTTGCTACTAAAGATGGAGAGACTGGATAGCCCCTTGTTTATAAAGCACTGTAAGGAAGCTGCAGGTGTGAGAAGGGTGGACTCTGGGATGAGGAAAGAGTGGAGACTTAAGTTGTTTCTTCCAATTAAAGGGAGCGAATTGGGCTTCCGAAGGAACCGGGCGTGGGGAGAAGAGGAGGAAGCTGGGAGTTTGAGGTGCAGGAGGGGCTAAGCAGCGTGGCAGGATGCAACCTCTCCATGGTGCCAGGCCTTCAGTAAAGACTGCTACTCAGACAAACATTGTGTGGGTGTGATGTTTGGAGAGAGGGAGATCCAGTGAGAAGGCTGCTTGGGATGCGATGCTGCAGTGTGGATCAGAAGATAAGGCGATCCTGGAACTGAGCTCGTGCAGTGGAAGCAGACACTCTGAGCCAGAAAAGAGGAAGGAAAGCATAATCCAGCGTGCATGCGCCACACACAGACACGCACGCGAACCCACCCGGAGGTGGCAAAGGATAAAATACCTCCTCTGAGATCTGAGTTATGACAAACTGGAAATAATTGAAGGATAAATTCTAAAAT